>CM060697.1:108514798-108796552 GCA_030686995.1 Artemisia argyi
GAGATTGAAATGGTGTTATTTGAAATCGTTTATGAGTGAGTGGCACTGAGGATAGTAGCCCAGATGATGTGGAATTGATATTGCTACTGTTATTTTGGTATTTGTACACAGATATAATATTCACAAAAATCAGATATACAAGAATATGCACAAATTCATAATTAAGATTTACGCAATCAGACTGAAAAAGTGGGATTTGATGATTAACAAACTACAGGGGGTGCTTTTGAAACTTTTTAAAACTTAAAAATTAAAAAAGAAATTTGAAAATGAAAATGAAATTATAAAAGTGAATATTTTAATATTTAAATATTATTTAATTAAGTAACTTAATTAAAAATCTAATTATTATATATTCTAAAAGTGGGAACTCACTCCCTTAAAAAACGGGGCTGTTCCAAAAAAAAAAAAAAAAAAAAAAAAAAAAAAAAAAAAAAAAACAATGATGTGTTATGACTCTTCTATTGGTTGTTATTTGTAAAGTGGGTCAATTGGCAGATTCACATTGGCTGTGCATATAATTACTTTTCTTAATACATAAGTACTGTTTCCATTCCGTCCCGTTATAGCACTATTTCGTCAACTGTAGACGCCGTTATACAACTGTTTTTAACACTGTTTCTCCGTTACATTAATTTTGATTACATTCATTAACAATATAACTATAGTAATTGTATAACTGTTGCATTAAATGTGGGTTTACAGGTGTTCACTATTACAGTAATTGTACAGCTCTTGCATTAAATGTGGGTTTACAGGTGTTCACTATCCAGTTAACACATTGACTTTAGCCATACATTTATCATACCACGCTTGCACCAGAAACTTCTCAACCTTATCACTGCCATCTTTGAATCTGGTCTTAAACTGAAACAAAGAAACATAATCAGCAAGAAAAAAGAAAAAAGAAAAAGGATAGAAATTAGCAACCACTACATTTGCAGGTATAAGGATGTTCCCATGTTTGTTTATGAAAAAAAATTCTTATGGGTGCTACTTCTCTATGCTTATTCATCATTATTTTTGGATGTTAAAACTGACATTTGACTAATATTTGTTACAGAAGACGCATTGCTATCAGAAAAAAAAAGGTTGTATTAAGTGTTATTTAAAAGGTATGTAATGTAAGTGATACACTCACATATGTGTATTGCAATACATAAACTTTTTCTCTATTCAATATCAGTTTTTCTATATTTACTAATGCCATCTTCTGTGTTAATTAAACTGTTGCAATGGAATTTGTCATGCTTAGTTACTATTTGCATAATTTCTTTTTTGCGTCTTCTATTGTTATACCTTTCTGTTGTCATCAATATTATTTGTATATATATATATATATTATGCCTCTAAAATCTAGAATAAATAAAGTATCAGAACCTTTTAAAAATTACCTGAAAGGAGAAAATAATAGTAACCCAGTTGATGTTGGCCCAACCAACTATGACATCAACAAACAAGAAAATACATTGGTTGGCCAAGACAGTCAACATCAGCAGACAAGTACTTCCCGAAAAAATATCCCTTTTCTTGCGCCAGATGGAATTGTTCCATTGCATGAGTCAATATCCAATGTATACCTACCACAACAAGTAGAACATCCAAGACAGCATTTATCAGGCCAAAAAAGGTTACAATCAATGGTTGAAACAACGCCGACATTCAGACAATCCGACAAAAAAAGAAACAACGGTAAGTTCACTTCTTCCACCTATTTATAGTAAGTCACACATGAAACATTTAAAATACCTGACATTTAATGCATATGTATTAACTGCAGTTACTTACTTCATTAACTATGCAAGTTGACTTATGCCATAACTAACTTGACTTCCTTTAATGCAGCATCTTTAAAAACTCACATGTTATGCAAAGAGTATAACTCCATCTACAATAAGTCAATCAAGTATGACATTGTGGACAATGCAAACACTAAAAACAAGAAAACGAGATTGGAACAGTCACACTCTGACAGAACAGAGTGTGTTGCACCGTATTTTGATATTAAAGGAAAAGACATTTGTATCGACAATCTCAACAATGAAAACACATATTTCAACTACAATTCTGCACCTACCCATGGTAACCTTTTTAATTTCCTATTACTATTATCCTACAATTTTAGTTGTAAACCTATTTTAATTATCAATATTCGATTATTCTATTTCTCATATCATTAGCCATTATTTATAACTGAAGATTATATAATAAGTCAACCGGTTGTTTCCTTATCAATACAGGTACCTCAAGTGGTGGTGTTGAGAATACAGATGCAATACATGTATTACACTTTCAGTCGAATAATACATGTTTCTCAGAATGGGCAAACAACTGTACAAGGACGCAGGCCTGCGATAACACAAAAACCATTTGTCATGCAACAAAAAACAATAAACAAAAAAACAAAAATCCAAAACAATGCAAAAGTGGTACCTCAAGTGGTGGTGTTGAGAATACAGATGCAATACCCGGATTACACTTTCAATCGAATGATGCATGTTTTTCAGAATGCACGAACAACTGTACAAGGACGCAGCCCTACGATAACACAACAACTATTAGAGGTACCATATTTGATACATACTATGTTTTACTAATACATTCATGAAGCAAGAATTATTGTAACCAAAAAATTATGTTTTGAATCAATGCAGGCACACGTAAAAGAAAATCAAACATGCCATTCTCGGTTAATGGCCAGCCAATGTTAAAGGACAACGAAGATTCTGGTGAAAAAGCTTATACAGAAGGTAACGCCATTTTAATGTTTGTCATTTACACTGTCATTTTATAATGTTATTTACTAAACTAATCCCTTTTGCGACTTACACGATGCAGATGTGTCCAGTTTATATATAGATTTGGGTGATCCAGACCAAAAGTGTCAATATTGTGATGCATCATTTTGGTATGGGGAAAGGATGAAAAGAAATAATGCAAGAAGTAAACCTGTATTCAATCGTTGTTGTGGAGGAGGACAGATATATTTTGAAAAAGAACGGGAACCTCCATAATACCTGAAAGAGTTGTTCAGAGACAAGCATTTCCTGGAAAATGTGCGGGCGTATAATCAAATGTTCAGTATGACCTCTTTTGGAACAAAAATTGACGAATCAGTCAACAATGGTACAGGCCCGTATGTGTTCAAGATCTCAGGTGACATTTATCACTGGATAGGTAGTTTATGTCCAAGTGATGATAATGATGATCCAAGATTTCTACAACTCTATATCTATGATACGGTGAATGAAATCAAGAACCGAATGGAGCCTTTTACTCATGATGGTCATACTACTTTGAAGCCAGAAATTGTAGAGCGTCTAATGCACATTCTTGATGAGCATAATTAACTGGTCCAGGTCTTCAGAACGGCCCGTGATAAGCTCAACCAAGGCAACATACCTGAATTTAAGATCCAGTTATACAATGTCGTTGGTACTCGCCAATATAACCTCCCTACTTCTGGAACACTAGGAGCAATAGTTTTTGAAGAAGGTTCAAATACCCGCACAGACTATGACGTGATCATAGAATACAGAAACAGGAAGCCTAAAAGAGTCAGCAAGCTTCATAGCTCATACATGTCTCTTCAGTTTCCTATTTTATTTGTTTACGGGCAACCAGGCTACAACATCGAAATGGAAATAAATGGTGTGAATGCTCACAGGAAAAGGAAAAAATATCAATGAAAGAATATTACACATACCAACTACATGAACGATTTGGTGAGTATGGGCATATATTCAGAGCTGGAAGGTTATTTCAACAATATGCTGTAACGGTGTATTGCACACTTGAACAAGATAGACTTGATTTCATACGAGCCAAGCAAAATAACATCAGGAGCGAATGTTTAGCAGGAATATGTGATGCAATGTCAAGAGGCGATCATGTTGGAGCTGACATTGGGAAAAAAGTAATTCTTCCAGCAAGTTTTACCGGTGGACCAAGATACATGTACAGCCATTATCTTGACGCGCTTGCCATATGCCGTGTTCTTGGAAATCCACAATTTTTTATCACATTTACATGCAACGTAAATTGGCCAGAAATAAAAAGACGTCTAAAAAAGTATCTTGGCCTAACTGCAGCGGACAGAGCTGATGTGGTATGTCGCGTGTTTGAACAGAAGCTTGAAGATTTCTTGACGATCCTAAAAGAAACCAACATATTTGGTAGATGTACTGGACGTAAGTTATAATCTGACACAAAGTTTGTTTTTTAAAAAATATATCTGTACTTAGGTATACATATACACCTTTACACTAAAAAAAAACTTATAATTTTTGTTTTTATTGCAGTTCTATATACCATAGAATTTCAAAAACGTGGATTACCACACTGCCATACACTTTTGTGGACTGATCCAAGAGACAAAATAAAGAGTCCTGAAGAACTAGACAGGTTTATTTCAGCAGAGTTACCAGATAGAGCATCTGATCCAGAAGGTTATCGAGTCGTTGCTGACCTCATGATGCACGGTCCGTGCGGCAACGCTAAACCGGCTGCTCCATGTATGCAGGATGGCCACTGCACCAAAAATTTCCCGAAAAGATACAATGAAAATACGTTTTTTGACGAAGCCGGTCACGTACATTACAAAAGAAGGAACACGGGGGCTTATGTTAGAAAAGGTGAATTCAGACTAGATAACACCTACGTTGTGCCATACAATCGACTACTGTGTCTCATGTTCCACGCGCATATAAACGTTGAATATTGCGGCTGGAGTATGTTGATAAAATATCTTTTCAAATATATCTCAAAAGGAACAGATCGAATTGCAGCTCGAATCACAAGACCCATTGGAGACCCGGGGACATCATCAAGTGCGCCGAAAATAGAGGTTGATGAAATCAAGAATTTTATTGATGGCCGTTTTATCTACCCACAAGAAGCGTTTTGGAGAATATTCAAGTTTCCAATTCACTATAGGGATCCACCTGTTCAGATCCTCGCTGTACATCTCAAAGATATGCAATCGATTACTTTTCGTGACAAAGAGTGTTTGGGAGCTGTTTTGTCCGACGAAGGCAGAAAACTTACAACTCTAACGGAATGGTTCACGTATAATAAATTTTACACGGACGGTAGGCATTTAACATATTTGGATTTCCCCTCTGAATTTGTTTGGTACGAGAACTCAAAAAGATGGAGCCGTAGACAGCAGAAAACCAGATACGCCATTGGTCGGCTCGCGTACGTCCATCCATCTGCAGGAGAGCTGTTTTATTTCCGGATGTTGCTTGCACACAAAAAAGGCTGCACATCATTTATTGACGTAAGAACTGTTAATAAACAGATCTTTCAAACATACCGTGGAGCATGTCAAGCTTTGGGTCTACTAGATGATGATAAGGAATGGGATACAGCTATTCAAGAAGCGGCATGGTCAGCAACCTCTGCACAACTCCGCACACTCTTTGCCCACATTCTCCTCTATTGTGATGTTGCGGATCCAGTACAGCTCTTGGAACGCCATTGGAGGCTTATGGCAGATGATATACCCGCAAAAGCTTCGCACACATCTCACGTCAGAAACCTGCATGTCAATGATCCAGAGATGAAAAGCTACATCATGTACGAGCTATAAATGATACTGAATGGTTGTTCAAAATCACTCCAAGACTTTGGGTTACCATTGCCTCCCAGAGATTTGCTAGGCGATCTTGAAAATAGACTGCTTATGGAAGAAAAAAATTACAATCGGGAAGAGCTAAAAGAAGAAGCAAGGATTTGTGTTGGAAGATTGAATTCTGATCAGAAACGAATTTACGACCTCATAATTTCTGCATCAAATAGCAACAAACAAGAATTGGTGTTTGTCTATGGCCATGGTGGGACCGGCAAAACTTTTCTATGGAAAACGATAATCAGCAAGCTACGTTCAGAAGCTAAGATTGTGCTGGCTGTCGCATCCTCAGGAATTGCATCTTTGTTACTGCCTTCTGGAAGAACGGCGTATTCGAGATTCAAATTGCCGATAGAGTTGACAGATGAATCAATGTGTAACATAAAGAAGAATACTTTGATCACAAAATTACTAAAAGAGACTGAATTAATAGTGTGGGATGAAGCACCGATGAACGACCGACGATGTTTTGAAGCGCTTGACAGAACACTTAAAGATATCTTAGATAATTCAGAACAACTATTTGGTGGCAAATCGGTAATTCTAGGCAGCGATTTTAGGCAAACACTTCCGGTTAAAAAAAAGGCATCAAAGTCAGAGATAATTGCATCATCGATAGCTCAGTCATACCTATGGTCACACTTCCGGGTATTCAGGCATAAAGAAAACATGAGATTGCAGCAAAACAGGCTTGATGAAAGTCAGAGAAAAGAAATTCATGAATTCTCTACATGGTTGCTCGATATAGGTGACGGCAGAATTAGAGAACGGGACGAAGCGGACACACAAGATTCTTCTTGGGTCACAATTCCTGACAAATATCAGATACCAGACGATGAACAGGGAATAGAAAGACTGATCAATTTTATCTATGATCAAGATACATTAGATAAACCAACAGCGTATCTATTACAGGAAAAGGCCATAGTGTGCCCAAAAAATGAAACGGCTGATCTTATAAATGAAAAAGTTCTGGGATTAGTAAAAGGAGAGACTACAACATACATAAGTTCTGACGAAGCAATTCCACTCGGAAGAGAAGGTGCTGCAACCGAGATGCTATACCCGCCGGAGTATCTGAACACTTTAAGGTTCCCAGGTTTACCACCAAACACACTCCACCTAAAAATTGGAACTCCAATAATGCTGATCCGAAACATTAACTTAGGTGGTGGGCTCTGCAATGGGACAAGAATGATTGTCAAAAATCTTATGTCAAGATTAATAGAGGCAGAGATTATTACAGGCACAAGGATCGGAGAAAAAGTCTATATTCCAAGAATTCCTTTGACGCACAAAGATCCAAACTACCCCTTCATTTTCAAAAGGAAACAATTCCCTATTAAAATCTGCTACGCAATGACTATCAATAAAAGCCAGGGCCAATCTCTAAATAAAATTGGCATCTACCTTCCACAGCCTATTTTTGGTCATGGGCAACTTTATGTTGCATTATCACGAGCCACATCACCTAATGGGTTAAAAATACTTATGAAACAAGACCCTGAGCACCCCAAAAATACGACAAAGAATATAGTTTATAGAGATTTTTTAAATAAAGTTTCAGAAATCAAGGTTCATACTATTTTATTGCATACGAAAAATATCTCTTTCTACTTTTAGTGTTGTAAAATCATTTATGTTAAAGCATGCATCTTTTTAAACCCTATAAATCTTTTACTAACATACATTTTATACATTTTGCAGGATGACAGAAGCTAATATCCGGGATCTAACACCAACAACTAGGAACAGAATCCTACATGCCAAAGTCTATAGAGCATGGATACATCATGACCCACCAGACACAACAGAAAAAGGTTTACGAGCAATTCTATTAGACAAGCAGGTATATTCTATATGCAATCAAACCATAATAAAGAAATATGTATAAAAATAACTATGAATTAATAATTTTTCATGAATAGGGGGACGCAATACAAGCAAATATGGATGCAGATGACATAAAATTTTTTACCCCTATTATTGTACCTGGAAAAACATACCGCATCTCAGGGTTCAGGTGTATTCCTACAGAAAATTGGCAACAGACTTTAGAAAACAGAACATCATTATCATTTACCAGAATGACAACGCTCGATGACATACCAGATGATGGATTTCCACAGCATTTCTTTGACTTCATCTCTTACAATCAACTTCCAGCAAGAGCCATTGATCCGAAAGAAAAGCCAAAGAAACCATATCCAGTCCTGACAGGTAACACCAGCCACAATTTACATTACATACATATATGCAGACATTTGAAAAAAAAATAACGCTTGATTAAACAGATTATATTGGGTGCTACATACATTCCACAGACAAAGAAAAGATTGGCAATCCAAATCGAAACCAATTCGTTCAACGCAAAGTTGAGATTCAAAACCTTAAGTAAGTGAAATCACATATAACTCTTTTCATTTCTATAAAACAATACTTTAACATTAACATAATACTTTTTAACTTTTTTTTAAAACAGTCGCAACTCTATTGAGCTAACACTATAGGGAAGCCTGGCAGAATCATTCAACAAGGAAGGTATCGATGCATTAGAAAAACCAGTTATCATAGCTGTCACATTGTGTAGAGTCTCATGGTATCGAAGGAACCTTCAGTTATCCTCAACACCCGCAACATATTACTATATAAATCCAACTATCCCAGAGCTTGAGCAGTACAAACAAGAGTAATCTACAAACCATGCCTTTTGTTAAATGAAATTTTCATCCTAGGATATGTATAATTAATTATGCATATATATAACAGGTACAGAGCCGTGTTTAACTTAAACCCACCATTACAAGTTATCAGACACCCATTCCAAGACAAAGAAAAAGAAAAGACACGCAACAGGATACCTCTTGCAATGCTCATGGGACAGAGTCCAATAACGTATGAGGTAAGTCATACTAAAATTTACGACATACTTTTAATTAAAGAAAATATTACAACTATTTATTGTTACAAAAGAAAAAATCAATAATACAAAATTTTCAGGGGGTTCGATTTACCTGCGATGGAACTATAACAGGTCTGAACACCGACCGTGAATGGTATTACAAATCTTGCAATGACTGTACAAACAAAGCCGAGTTGAATGAAGATATCTACGAATGCCGAACTCATGGACCAGTTACCTTTCCAAGTAACAGGTGCGTCTCTGCTACATTTTTTTTTTTTTTTTTTTTTTTTTTTTTTTTTTTTTTTTTTACATATTAGTTTAACTAATCCAATCATGTCCTTTACACAGATACAATTTCAAGGCATATATTTTAGATGAAACACAAACAGTTATGGTCACGTTTTTCACACCAAAAGCAAATAAAATCGTCGGCGTCGACTGCAACACATTGGTTGAATCACTCACAGACCCAGACCCAAGACAGTTCCCAGAAACAATAAAAGCAATCATCGGAAAAAGACACATTTTTCAGTTTCACTACAACACACCTGGAAGACAAGGGCCACCAGATTTCATTCTCAATGACATCTTAGATATAGAAGATCCACCAAAACAAATAGAAGCAAAACCGTCAGGTAAAAAAAACAAATTAAAGATGACCAAATAATCTTATTTTAACCATGATTACTAATTCTTTATCAACAGGTTCTGCATCAGAAGACAAGCAACATGCAACTCTTGAACAGATACCTACATCCGTGCCACTCATACAACCACTGCTACCTACTCCAGGTAAAAAACTAACTATGATTACTAATGATGATACATGTAAATATACAGAATACATATGACACACAATTCCTTTTTATTTTACACACTCTTCAGTTGCATCAGGTTCTGTTGTTATTGAACCAGAAAAAGATACACAACCAACACCGACAATCAAAACACCATATCCAGGTAAAAAAAACACCAAACTTTCAAAATCAAATTTTCAGACAACTATAGAACCTAAACTCAATCAACATAAACTTTTTCGTTCATTACAGGTGAGACTACCCCAGCACCAACAGTTACAATTCCTGAACCAGACTTGCAAAAATCTGCCAATGAAACAAGTCAACACAAAAGTTCTAAACGTGCACTTTTTCAAGAGAAATCATCCGACGGTAAAAAAACCAAGAAAGAATGAAGCGGCCTGCAAAAGTAAGCGACCAACTTACTGCACATAATTAAATTAGATACATACGTAATGTTATCAATATTGCCTAACTATACTCACTATTGCAGGTTACGTGATATGTGAATGCTTTCGTATTGTAAATATATGTATTATCTACCAGTGAAACCATAATGGGAACGTTAAAACCTTAAAATGCCACTAGGCATGTTTTGTAATATGGCTGCAACAATGCCAGGTGCACAACTTATGTGCAAAATAAAAATATATGATGTACTTGCCTTTTCTAACAGGCACATTATCTACTGAAGCATGTGGCCGATGTTTTGTGCACGCCTTTTGTAAACTCATCATCACATGTTCACCCATGAATGCAATGTTTGTAAGATATTATTAACATACTCTTTAGTGCCTATCAATATATCTCACACTTATTGTTGCTAATATTTTTATACTTTAATCAACAAAATGCATAGAAATAGTAAAATACACATAAGCTGCTACAACTTTCAACCATGTAACATGTTTCCTTGATTTAAGATTTTGATTTTACCCATTTGACATGTACTGTAAAAGATACAAAAGCAAGTACTACAACCTCAAATCTTACAATGGAAAAAAAAAGGTTACTTAACAAATCAATAAACAAATCAAATTTGAAACATAGTTTCTTACTCACCAGCACGTAAAGCAGAAGCGTGGCCTTGAATAATTTCGTTAATTACTCTCTACCGAAAATAGCACAAAGAACCTTGAAATCGACCAATTTGATTTGCAATTCTCAGACACCTTGAAAAGAAGTCGACATGTAAAAACCCTAGATTTTCTACCCCCTTTTTCCCCAATTTCTGTAACCAAAATAAAAAAGGACCCGATCTATAGTCCAATAGCAGTAAAAAAAATAAAAAACCTATAGGCCCAAACCATAACAGCCCAAACAAAATAATAGACCACACAACAAACATTTACTTATAAATTTACACACTTTTATTGCAAAAAAATAAATACACACATATATATACATTATATAACAGAAAACATATAATATATAGCAAAAACTCAAATAAACAAAATAAAATCGACCAACATGCTCCCGCAGCAACGCGCGGGTTTACCCGCCCGTTTAAATCTAATTTATATTAACTAATAATTATAAATATTACAAATTAACCTAAAAACTTGCAAAAATAATTTCTAAACTTAAATTAGAACTTGAAGAAAGTATAAAAAATTAAAAATAAATATTTTTGTCTTTTTATGAATTTTTTATTAATTAAAAACTATTTAACTTAATTAAACTACTTTAAATTACAATTAATACTAAATTAACTTAGAAAATTATAAGAAAATTTATAAAATTACTTAACCATCACAGGAATCCTACAAAATTATAAAAAACTCCAAAAATTATGTTTAAGGTTAATCCACTAATTATTTACCTTTTAATTACTTTAATTCTAATTTAAACAATTAAAATAAAAAAAATGGAAAATGAACAGTAGAAATCAAAAATATATTTTCTAAAAGTCTAATATATTATATAAGAGCTATAAAAAATATAAAAACTAGGTTTTGCTTTATAAAAACTAACTATGCTATTTAATACTTAATATTAATTAATAATTAAGAAAACTAAAATTAAATCTAATAAATACTAAATGACAAAATAAAAATCTAGAAAAATTACTGAATTTACTTTAATATAAGAGATAATTAATAAAAATATAAAAATACTAAGTACTTAATAAAAATCTAAAAATGAAAATTAAAAGATAAATTGAATTAAATCGAAACTATCACTTAATTTAAATTTGGATTTTCTTGGTTTTTCTTTTACAAACTTACTTAACTACTGAAAATAGAAAACTTTTGTGAAAACACTTTTTGAAAAAGCTTATAAATAAGCTGTATGCACCCCCTTTTGCTTTTCAGTTGACTTATGTTGACTGAATGCACAAATAAGCTCAAATGACTAGAGTTGGGGCCCACAATGGTGAAACTTGATTCAAATAAGCTAAACAAACTCAGATAAGCCAGAAATAACAAGAAATGATCACAAATAAGCTGTATGAGAACAAATAAGCACTTGAGCAAACTGAATTTCAACACAGAATGGGACAGACTTAATGATGGATTCCAGGTGGGGTCCACTTGATTCTAGGTCAAACAAATGGTCAAGTTTTGTTCCCTGGTAGGAGGGGGTTGGGAAAAACCAATTGGAACCTCTGGGGCCCACTGGGTTGGCCAGAAATCACCACCAAAGTGATGGTGGTGAGATGATCAGCTGTGCACAGGGCAATGGCTTGCCCTGCAGTCCACTTCCAAGGGTAATTTAGTCCCCAAGAAAAATTCACAAAATTAAAGAAACCCTGGGAAAATGAAGTTGAGGTGGTAAAGTTTAACTACAATGAATTTCAGATCCTCAATCCAAGCACTTAAATCACAAAAAATCTTGTAACTTTTGCAAAAATCTGAGATGGTGCAATTTGACTTTTTGAGTAAAACACAAGAGTTGACTTATTTGAATTTCTACTAACTCCTACTAATAAAAAAATGCTGTTATGAGATATATTTAAGCTAGTTTACTCTATACTAACAACTTATGTAACTAATTTGATGGATCTGAGTACCAAAAACTCTCACAGTTAATTGTGAGTGGACAATTTTTATGATTTTGACTATTTTACTTTGTGACACCAAAGGTTAAGGTTTGTTTGAACCTTTTTTGCACTGAGAAAGAGTTTTAACACAAAGATACCACCCAAGAACCTTAACAACACAGTGAACTAACCAAATCCAAACACCCCATTATATCAAGCTGTTTTGTGTTTTTCAAATCAATGAGGTACTAAGGTGTATAAACTTGATCCCAAACCACTAATTATGTCTTTATGAACTTATTTAAGCACTTGGAAACAGATCACAATGACAATTACACAGGTTTTACTCTTAAGCTAATTTTGACAGTTAAATCTAAAATCTTAAGTAGCTAATTATTCTAACAAACAAGCTATTAATATTAAGCTAAAAATCACTTGAACAATAATCAAATAGCACAGATGAACACATAATGGTAATGAACAAGCAAGCAATCAGAACTAAAGATTTTTAGGGGAAATTTAAAATAGCAAAAGCTTACAAGAATACCCTCAGCATGAACAGAGGGTTTTCCTATGATGCCTATCTTTAGATAGGCTGTCTTCACTTCAAAACTTGCTCCTCAATGATCCTCAGTACCTGAAAACAAGTTAGAAACAGAACAGTTGACTAATTTTGACTTTTTTGTGTTTTTGAAGTTCTCTACTAACACTGGATTTTAAAGTCTCTAAAAAGCTTCAATGAGCTTATTGGAACCTAAATGTAGCTAAATCAGTCCATGGTTCTTGCTTCATATCACAACTCAGCCTATTAAGAAATTCATAAATTGAGAAAAATTGAAATTGCACAAAACAGAAATGAGACTTTGATTTTATTAAATGAAAATATTCAGAGTATACTAGAATTACTACTACAATGCTTATAATTGAAAGTTACACTGAACTAAAAGCTTAATTTGAAATTCGACACTAAATTTTAACTAAAAGACTACTACACTTGCTTCCTTGCTCCTTTCTTCCTTTTATAGCCCATGATTAGGGTTTCCTTAAGCCTCTGATTATTTCCCACCAATTATCTTAGCCATTGGATCACTATTAGCCAATCTCAACCTTTGAATTTTTTCGCGCCAAAATAATAATGGGGGCAATTGGACTGTTTATAGCAATTGGGGGGGGGTGCATTAAATGTGATGTGAGGGTAGGTGCAGGGAGGTGTGGGGATGTGATGATGACTCTGCAAGTGGTGGTGGTGGTGGGCAATACCAGGGTGGTATCTGGTTTGGCTGGGGAAGAGGGAAAAGGTGGGGAGTTGACCGGTTTTGACCAAGGGGTCAAACTTTGACCCCGTATAATACTTTGGGTGGGCTGGTTTGCTACATGGGCCAAATGGAAAGGAAATGGGCTTGTGGGAATGGACTTGGGTTTAGGAGTAGTATTATTAGTAGTTAGGTCCGGTTTGGTTTTTAAGATTACACAAGGACCATTTTTGTAATTTAACGAAAGTTGAGGGGTGTAACTTGGCAATCTTCCAAAGTGTTCCCAAGGGTATTTATTGCCATATTATGAATAGTGTAAGGTCCTTTGTTGATTTTTCCATGTTAAATACACCAGGGACTAAAATTGCCAAGCTTTCAAACTTCAGGGACCATTTGTGCAATTTTCACCAAACTTTCCACCAAGGACCAATCCTACCACAAAAGGTTAGTGCAAGGACAAAATTTGTTTTTCTCAAAGTTTTTAATATCCCAGGGACCATTTTTGACAATTTTCAAAGTTCAGGGACTAAACTTGACATTTTGTGAAACTTTTCACCAAAGGACTAATTATGTCACTTTTTGATTTTAAAGGACCTTTGGTGACTTTTTCAAGTTTTTAGAATAACCAGGGACTAGATTTGACAACTTTTGAAAGTTGAGGGACTGAAACTGCCAATTTTGCAAACTTTATGAGTTTTTCACCTGTTTTTGATATTTTTGCATTTGAAACATGTAAAACACTTTCCTGGGATATTTTCACTATTTTGATTCAATATTGAGTGTTTTTAGATATTTTGGCAGGTCAGAAATGGTAAAAATGATGAGTATTTACACACTCATCAATCCCCCACACTAAAACATTGCTAGTCCCTAGCAATCTTTTGAGAAAAACCTGATGGATTTGAAAATCTCTTTACCAAAAGCCATCACTTCTGGAGTAGCCAGGTGTAAGAACTGTGGCACACCTGATAACCGTGTGATTTTGAGCAAACCACCAGCTGTCAACGGATTTGATTAGTCTTTACCAAAAGCCGTTTGCTTCTGGACTAGCCAGCATCTTGATGGACTAAGTCAACATCTTGGTGAGCTGATTACCAATTATGGATTTTCCACGGCCTTTACCACAAGCCATAATCTTGTGGGCTAGCCAACTCATTTGCTTTATGGGATATGGGGAGTTGAGGAACCATACAATTTTTGGCAAATTGCAAGCCATCAACGGGTTTGAGATGTCTTTACCAAGAGCCGTTTGCTCATGGACTAGCCAATCCATTTGTCATTTAGACTTTGGCGGACTGATTACCACAAAAATTTTGAAATAAAGTGAAAAATTTCGGCCTAAAAATGGGGGTACTTAGAAAGTTTTGTGAAAAAATTCGTAAGAATTTCCCCCCCCCCCCCACACTAGAATTGAATATTGTCCTCAATATTCAAAGTCCCGGCTATTATGCCAAATCTCTGAACGGAAAAAGCTAATATTCGATGCTAACTGTGGAAATATCGATTTTATTTTTCACTTTATTTATCTGTACATACAATTATTTTTTTTTGAAATGAGACTTATATACATATTTACGTTTCAAAAAGGTGGGGGACGGCCACTCCCCCACACTAGGGTGGTAGAAAGTAGAAAGAAGTCAGAAATACGGGTGAAAACCCATATATGTTGCTAATTTTTGTTCACCGAGTCACAAGCTTGACTCGATCCCCGAATTTATTGGTCCATGGGGAAAGTTTGGAGATCCGGGACAACCATGGGTGGTATGTCCTCTCCAAAATAATGTTTCAATCTATGACCATTCACTTTGAAGTTGGGACCTTCGGGTTGAGATAACTCAACAGTCCCATATGGATATACTTTAGCAATAGTGAATGGTCCAGTCCATCGGGTTTTTAATTTCCCCGAGAAGATCTTCAATCTTGAGTTGAAAAGAAGGACTCTGTCACCGACGTTAAAAACGCAGTTCTTAATCTTAGAGTCGTGAATCTTCTTTGTCTTTTCTTTGTAGATCAAAGAGTTCTCGTAGGCTTGATCACGAAGTTCGTTTAATTCATTGAGTTGAACCTTACGGTGATCACCCGCTTTATGAAGGTCGTAGTTAGCATGTTTCAAGGCCCAGTAGGCTTTGTGCTCGAGCTCGATCGGTAAATGACACGCCTTCCCGTATACAAGCTTGTATGGAGTACACCCGATGGGTGTTTTGTAAGCTGTACGGAAGGCCCAGAGTGCATCATCTAGTTTATCCGACCAGGAAGCACGGTTTTCACCTACTGTCCTTTCAAGAATCCGTTTTATACAACGGTTGGAAACCTCCACCTGCCCACTTGTTTGGGGGTGATACGCGGTAGAAAGACGTTGAGTAACACCGTACTTAAGCATGACTTTTGCAAATTGATCATTGCAAAAGTGAGTACCGCAATCACTAATGATGGCACGTGGAGTTCCAAAACGAGCAAAGAGGGATTTCAAGAATTTCACAACAACTCGGGCATCGTTAGTGGGTAAGGCCTTAGCCTCAACCCATTTTGACAAATAGTCAACAGCCACGAGAATATACTTGTTTCCACGAGAAGACGGGAATGGCCCCATAAAATCAATGCCCCAGACGTCAAAGATTTCACAAACTTGAATGGCATTTTGTGGCATTTCGTTCTTTTGTGAAATATTCCCGTGACGCTGACAAGCATCACAAGCTTTGACTAACTCGTGGGCATCCTTATAGATCGTGGGCCAATAGAAACCTGAATCAAACACCTTTTTGGCGGTGTAGTTAGGACTATGGTGGCCCCCGGTGGGTCCAGCATGGCAAGCCTTGAGAATATCAGCGGCTTCCTGCCCGTATACACATCGCCTGATGACTTGATCGGCACAGATTTTGAAGAGGAAAGGGTCGTCCCAGAAGTAATGTTTGACGTCTTTAAAAAATTTGTTTTTCTGTTGGGAGGTCATCCCCTTCACGATGAAGTTACCCGCATGGTAATTTGCAAAGTCGGCAAACCATGGGGTAGTAGAGTCACCACGAAAAGTAACCGCACTGAGTGTCTCGAGAGGGAATGTTTCATTTATTTCTTGTTTCTCGAACACATCTTGATGTGGGTTTTCTAATCGTGAGAGATGATCAGCAGCAAGGTTCTCGGCTCCTTTTTTTATCACGGATAATGATATCAAATTCTTGGAGGAGGAGAACCCAACGGAGAAGCCTCGACTTTGCATCTTGCTTTGCAAATAGGTACTTCAAAGCCGAGTGATCCGTATACACTACGCATTTAGTCAGGATCAAATATGGCTGGAATTTCTCAAAGGCATACACCACAGCTAGGAGTTCTTTTTCAGTGGTGGTGTAATGACTCTGAGCCTCGGTCATAGTTTTACTTGCGTAGTGTATAGGCTGAAAGTATTTTGCTTTACGTTGCCCCAAGACCGCACCTATGGCAAAATCACTAGCATCGCACATAAGCTCAAAAGGTATGTCCCAATCGGGGGCAACAAGAATCGGTGCTTCGGTAAGCTTTTTCTTTAATGTTTCAAAAGCTTCGATGCACTCAGGAGAGAAGATGAAAGGAGCATCCTTCTCGAGGAGATGGGTCATAGGCCGGGCAATCTTAAAGAAATCTTGGATAAACCTACGGTAGAAGCCGGCATGACCCAAAAAGCTCCTAACACCTTTAACGGTGGTGGGATGAGGTAATTTAGCAATGACATCGATTTTGGCTTTGTCAACCTCAATCCCGTTTTTTGAAATTTTATGGCCGAGGACTATGCCCTCTTTAACCATAAAGTGACTCTTCTCCCAGTTGAGACTTAAATTCATTTCTTTGCAACGTTTAAGCATCTGTTCCAAGTGGGAGAGACAGGTCTGGAATGAATCCCCGACGACTGAAAAGTTATCCATGAATACCTCCATGGTTTTCCCGATCATGTCGGAAAAGATAGACATCATGCACCTCTGGAACGTGCCTGGAGCATTACATAAGCCGAAAGGCATACGTCTGTAAGCAAAACTTCTGTAGGGGCATGTGAAGGTAGTCTTCTCTTGATCCTGGGGATCAATGGGGATTTGGAAGTAACCCGAAAAACCATCGAGGAAGCAGTAGTATTCATTCCCCACAAGTCTTTCAAGCATCTGGTCCATGAAAGGGAGAGGAAAATGGTCTTTACGGGTGGCTTCATTCAACTTTCGATAGTCAACACATACTCGCTAACCCGTGACCAAACGAGTCGGAATCAACTCGTTATCCTCGTTGGTGACAACGGTAATGCCACCCTTTTTAGGAACATAATGAATTGGGCTAACCCAAGGACTGTCAGATATAGGGTAAATCAATCCCGCATCAAGAAGTTTTAGAACCTCTTGTTTGATAACTTCGTGGATTTTAGGATTTACCCTTCTCTGTTGTTGCACTGCTGGCATAAAGTCATCCTCCATTAAGATTTTATGAGTACAAAAGTTCGGGCTTATGCCCTTAATGTCGGAGAGTTTCCAAGCGATTGCTTGTTTATGTGACTTAAGAAACTTTAGGAGTGCTGCCTTTTCCTCATCTTTTAAGTCTTTAGCAATAATGACGGGTAATTTATCATCACCCTCCAGAAATGCATATTCTAGATGAGGAGGCAAGTCCTTGAGCTCAACCTCGGGAAAGTCTTCAGTTATTTCTACATTTTTGACTTCCGCTTTATGAAGTATTTTTGGAGTCGGAGTATCGTCATTTAACAATCTTTCAAGGAGAAGAATGTCCCCCTCCGGGTCAAGATAGTTTTCATCAATCCCATCTGGGATTGAACTATCCTGAGCAAGAAAAGCCTCGAGCTCTTCCAGAAGGAAGTCACCTCCCTCAAACGGAGTGAGGGAAGGGGAAGAGTCGAAAATGATAGGATCAGTAGAAGGAGTGGCACTGCCACTTGCTGAGAAACCAAGGACTTCTTGAGAAGACTCCTCAGACGCAACATCGATGATGTCAATTCGGTTAACCGTTTCAGCGTCATAATTGGAGGAGTATCTTGTAGTCTGATCAA
Organism: Artemisia argyi; assembly: GCA_030686995.1. NCBI lineage: Eukaryota > Viridiplantae > Streptophyta > Magnoliopsida > Asterales > Asteraceae > Artemisia > Artemisia argyi. The sequence goes on from CM060697.1 coordinate 108,533,383, forward strand.
GATTGAATGTGATGGCTTCGCCACCAACACGTAGAGTGATTTATTCTTCGTATACATCGATTAAAGCATGACCCGTTCTTAAGAATCCCCTCCCGAGAATGAGAGGAACTCTTGGGTCAGCATCGAAATCAACAATCACGAAATCTGCCGGAAAATGGAACTTTCCTACTTTCACGAAGATATCTTCGGCAATGCCGAGAGGACGGTATATAGTACGGTCTGCAAGCTCGAGAGTCATGCAGGTCGGAGCGAGAGCAGGTAGAGAGAGTCTTTTCCAGACTGAGTAAGGCATCAGGTTAATGCTTGCGCCAAGATCGGCCAAGGCAAAGCATTCAACCATCCCAGGGAAAACACAAGGAATGAGAAATTTCCCGGGATCTCCAAGCTTTTCGGGAAGCTTTTTCAAGAGCACTGCTCATTGAGTGAAGTTTTTGCCATCTCACAGAGTTTTTCTTTGTTGCTTATCAGATTTTTGATTGTCGAGGCAAACTTAGGCATGAGAAGAAGAGCATCCGCGAAGCTAATATCAAAGTGTAATTCTTGGAAAATTTGATAAAATTTTTCCATCTGATGGTTAGCTTTTTCGCGGTTCTTTTGATCATTCAAACGTGAAGGATATGGAATTGAAGGCTTAGGATCATTCTTTGGGATTTCATCAGAACTCACAGGGGGATCAAATACAACTTTCGACTTATGAGTCGGGACCGGGACAACTTGAGGGTGGACGTTGTTGATACCTCCGTTATTAATAGGAAGTACCTTGTCCGTGGTGACCTCAGGCTCACGTTCCGCTACCTTAGGAGGAGAAGATGAGGTAGAAGGAATTGAGGGTCCATTGTATGATACCCCACTTCGGGTGGTGATCGCTTTGACATTGCCCCTCGGGTTAGCGATCGTGTTGCTCGGTAGTGTACCCGGGCCCGAGGGTCGATCATTTAAAGACTTCTGAAGCTCAGAGATCTTGCTGATCAATAACCGATTCGTTTCCTCTTGTGCTTTCATGAATTGTTTTAGCACTTCATCTGAGGAAGACGAGGGTGGAACAACGTTTTGAGGAGGATTTTGAACACGATTGTTTTGAAAATTCCCTTGATTTTGATTGTTGTTACCCTGAAAATTGTTTCTCTGATTGAAATTACCCTGATTGTAATTTCCTTGATTTTGGTTTCTTTGAAAATTTCCTTGAAAACCTTGGTTTTTGTAACAATTCGCAATTTCAGGACAATTACTATTCCCAGAAAATTCACTATTCACTTTTACTATTCATGTTACTATTCATTTTTACTATTCATTTCTTTCCGAAATTTTCCCGAAAGTTGATTTTTATTTGATATTCTCGAATGATAAATCATTTCCATGGCAAATTAAATGTTTGACATTCGTCAGATCATTTTCGTGAAAGTTATTAAGGAATTACATGGAATTACACGTTTTAGGGTAAAACGTCAATCAGAAATTCTACGCACAATGAAATTCAACCCCGTCAGGTGACCCCGCATCAGAAAAATGTTTGACACACTCATGATTTATTTGAGAATTAATCGTGACTGAGAAAAACATGACCAAAGACTTCCCGGCAGGTCACCCAAGCCTGTACTACTCTCGCATGAGCACGCTTAACCGTTTGGGCGATTAACCGTTAGACCACAAAACGCGTTTCTAAGACTATTTGAGTTTTCAACTTATTAGAAAAGTCAACATATTCTTTCCCTCCCCCATTGACCAAAAATCATTCCTTGATTTTATAAGTCATTTCGTGATTTTTAGGCTTACGGTTTGATGTCTAAAAGACATTTAATACCAACCGACACTAGACTGAGCCCAGTCTAGACATTATAAGTCATTTTAAATCATTTTTATCACATTAGAAAAGTAACATTTTACTTTTCTCAATTTTACGCAATATTCGTACGTTTTACGTATTACGCGTTTTAGACCCGTGTTTCCAGTTTTTAGCAGGGTTTTAGCACCCGATAGAACCTACCACTCATTTTATATTTTATTATGGACTATATGGACATGTTTAACCATACTTTCAAATTCCATAATTTTACGACACCCGGTTTTACGTTTTGAGGCTTAATCATTTACGATTGGCATTCCCCGGAGTCAAAACTAACCAAGTATCTTGGATAATACCAAGAAAAGTCCACACCCTTGCTCTCCAAGCTTACAAACCGACCTAGGGGGGGGGGGAGTCATCCCATGTGGCTTCATCTCATGAAATTACCCCTAGATCATCTCTAAATTACAACTTGGTCACCAAGTTTTGGTAATTTCCTACTAGTTTCCTAACCTCCTCATTTTGGACTATAAATACTCCCTTCCTCCCCTCATTTAAACGCCACCCTTCACCCTCCCCATCTTCTCATCCTTAGCTCATTCTCTTCCAAGTATCATGCAAGATTCAAGTACAAGTTCAAGGTTGAAACCCTAGTTTCTTTTAGATAATCAAAACTCTTCCAAATCCCTAATATACTTGGTGATTTCTCTTGAGTTTAAATCTACTCAATTCACCTCAACCTTCATCATCCATCTTTCAATAATACCAAGGGTAGAAAGATTGCATGAAGTGAAAAAGGGTTGAAGCAAGTCTATCAATGTCCTATCCTTACATGTTAACTTCCTTTCATCTTTGAAAGCCAAAAGTTGTGAGCCAAACCCTAACATGATTCTTGTTAAATAATCATATTCATGTTATTTACATATTATTTGTGCTATATTATGTCTTGTATTCATGTCCATGATGTATAAAAGTGAGTAAAACAAGTTATTGTACATGATTGATAAGACAAGTTACTATAACAAGCAAACTAGTGACTTTCTTGGTAAGACCTGATCAAAATGGTAAAAATATGATATTTGATCATTACATATTACAGTAGAGGACTTAACAAGGAAACCGTAGCAACTTGAACCACCCAAAACGAGTATACGAGTCAAAAGTTACGCCCATTTGAAGTTACCAAAGATTTCCGGCAAACTGCCAAATACCATTCTGATCAAATTTGGGTTTTTAAAGTCACACTTCTGGTCCGATTCATCAAAAAGTTAAAACACGAAAGTTGTCCGGAATGACGTTTTCGTTCAGGAACAAAGAAGCTCGAGCCCTGAAAACGCTTTCCGAGTGATAAAATTCTTCAAATTCAAAACAGCCCATTTTTAGACCAAAGTCACTAGATTATGGTTATACTTTAAAAGGAACAAGAGGTCTTATGACCTATAATCAAGACCACCACCATGGCTAGAGCCAAGGTTGTGTCTCATGACCTTGGAACAAGGACCAAAGGTCATGGCTAGGCCATGACGAAATGACCATACCAACTTACCAAGGCGAAAACATGAGTTAAGACCATATATACATACCAAGGCGAAAACATGAGTTAATACCATATATACATACCAAGGCGAAAACATGAGCTAACGACCATATAAACTTACCAAGACAAATACATGAACAAGAGTTGGCGATAACTTGAACATACAATTTGGATCTACTTCATCTAAAGAACCATGAGATATTACAAAGAAAAATGGTCATACAAGACTTATGAAACATACCCTAATAACAATCTTCATGTACTAATAAACTTTCCTAAGTTTATTCAAATATCGCACATGTAACCTTTCGGATCAAAACTTATATCTATATATTTCATCAACTACTACAATAGTAGGGAGCCTCATGTGAGGAGTTCATTATGTAAGCCGTCGAGATGAGTTGTGGATTTACGAGTTAAAGTGTCCTGGCTCCTCGAACGCTTACTAACATGACTTCTGAATTATGTCGGCCCGAATGGTAGTAAACGATATACAAAACATACATGTTTCATGAATCATTTCTTTCAAAGACTTACACTATACATCATACCACATCATGGACTAAATGCAAGATATATATATAGGCACTACTTCATATTCTTTACTCCGATCCTAAGTCGCAACATTCGATTATAGGTTGCTCGTAGAAACCTTCACGATTCAACCGTTACATTCATTACTTGCTATCTTACTTAAGGTGAGTTCATAGCCCCACTTTCGATTACTTAATTGTTTTACAAACCCTTGGGGGAATACATGCTATTTATAACCGAGCACAATGTTTTTAAATTGTATGCTTACCTGATTGTTTTATTATCACTAAGTACCAGCCTTGCTAAACCGATATCCTTTATTATGAACCATTTAATCACTAGCAATAGTGAGCGCGAATATTGTGAATAGGCCTATTGGGATTGACGAATCCCATTTGTATTGACTAAGTTCAAACAAATGCATTAATATTTGAGATTTAGGTATGTTAGCAAAGTACCTACCGGGATAAATCTGCCGATCGATATTGGTACACGTTAACGTTATGGTGTCATAAGCTTAGTGTATAATACATGTTCTGGGCGTATAATAACGTAGCCTACCTGTTTTGTTTTCCAAACATTGGTGTGAGTCTACAGCTCACACTACCAACATATTGTGTTCAAACGATTAAACAAACTCTATGAATATCACTCAACCTTTGTGTTGACCTCTCAAGCATGTATTTCAGGTTCATGACGATCAAGGATGGCACGGATACTCAAGAGGGCTATAAATTTTATTATCATTCAAAACTCACTTAATGTGATTTGTAAACATGGAACCAATTGGGACCTCATTTTATAATCTCTGATATTTATATATTTTGAATGATACATCTTTTAAAACGACTCAATTGGAGTTCGTTTTCTATTATTGTGACTATTGTGCCGTCGAGTAACACCCAGTTCGAATTCCGCTGCATCCATGAATTGGGGGTGTTACAGATTGGTACCAGAGCCATGGTTATAGAGAAACGGGTCTAATTGAGACCTAAACTATAACCACATGTACAAGCAAAAACATTTTATAGCCTTCCGCTCTCCGTGTCTTCCATCCTCCAGACGATTATGGACTTAGTAAGCATGTTATGCTTCACAAACATATTAGTATATTCATATATACCCATTTTGAGCATTTCCCCTTAAGCATTAGTATATTGATATATAAACTCGGTTATTTTCAATCATTTATCTAAACAATGGACTAAACATATCTGTGTATGCCTATTCTAAGGCATTTCGGCACAGCCACACTCTCCCAATCATGTTCCTACTCCAACATTATATGTCCAAGACATTGTAACTAATTACAATGGTCTCATTCACTTTTCAAGACATTGTATGTTACAATGGTCTCATTCACTTTTCCAAGACATTGTGAGATACAATGGTCTCATTCATTTTCCAAGACATTGTGAGATACAATGGTCTCATTCATTTTTTCAAGACATTGTGAGATACAATGGTCTCATTCATTTTTTCAAGACATTGTGAGATACAATGGTCTCATTCATTTTCCAAGACATTGTGAGATACAATGGTCTCATTCATTTTCCAAGACATCGTATTATACAATGGTCTTAACCATTTCTCAAATGTTTTGAGTCACACAATGGTCTAACCTACTTCCCAGACATTGTGAATTGCACAATGGTCTAATTTACTTCCGAGACATTGTGATTTACGTAATGGTCTCTGGAATTATTCCATCACATCATCAATATCATTTCATATGATATCAAAAACCCATCACAATCTATCGATTTCCAAACAAGAAATATGAGATTTCTAAAGGACAAACTAATCCATCATTGACAAAAGCTCAAGTTCAGCCCTACATTCATCAAAGTTTTCTTCTGAAACCTTCATTATTAAAAGTTCGTGATCCTGGCCAAGTATGTTCTATTTTAGAACTACTTAAAACTTCCTTTCCATACGTACCTACCCTTACTATCTTCTATGCAATGGAATATGAAAACATACGTTACAAGTCTTGTATGGGCGGGACTTACAATTGAAGGGTTTGACATCGCCTTTGTTTAGTGGACAGTTTCCCGAAAGCAACGGACATATCAAAAGTATACCTAATTTAGGTATTTGAAAATTTTATCGAACCTTGGCTAAATATAGACTAGTCACCTATATTTAACCTAGGGACAGTGGAATATAGTCTGACTAACTATATTCGACTTAGAATTTTCAAATACTGAGAATAGTTGTACTAGGGTTATGTTTAGATTGATTTCCTACATGAACACGATAAACCACCAGAATACATTAAAACAATCTAGAGACACGATAGTGTGTTACCACTCAGCGAAATCTTAACACTTTATTTGTACTACCTAACTTCATTCTTGAAAGTTTTCATTTATGAGATAAACCGAACTACTATCTTGGGATAGTTATCAATTATTCTCTTCATCCTGTAGAAGTACTATCCTGTTTAGGTCCTAAGGATACCATTCCATCATAAACCTTTAAAATCTCTTAAGATTTTTAAAGCAAACTCAACATCTATACCTAAGAGTATTAATGTTAAGCATACATTACACACTTTTGTTCATCAACATATCACATCATTATCTTCACAACCGTTACAAACACAAGCTCATTAACAGATCTTGATGCACTTTTAAAGCTCAAATCATCCTTAGTTACACCACAAGTACCCTCATCAGCTTTACAAGATTGAATATTCATCTTGTACTTTTGGAACACCAGTATCATCTCGTAATACCCTACCTTGTAACTTACCGACTAAGTATTAATGTTGTGTAGGATGATTTGTAATTATTTGAATGGATTGGGATGCCTTTTCATTTAAATAAAGACATTGTAAGTCACCAAACCATAAATTTATATTTCCTTATTTACATTGTTTGGGATGCCTCTCTATGTAAATAAAGAATTATAAACAAGTGGGCTTATTTGTATCCGAAATAACATAAGTATGAAGTCAATAAACACTAGGTACAACAACCGATTACCTACTAGGCTATGATTGCAATTACTATCTCAATTCCTATTAATATTCGACTGCTATATCAATTTCCTTTGATATTCGACTATTACCATACCTCTCCTACATAAAAGTAAGCCTCATGCTACACCATACACTGAAATGACAAATCAAATTACATCACCGGTAATCCCATACTTTAGTCCTCATAAGTAACCACACCTGTTCATCGACACACGACGCAGACCCCTAGAATTCCATGTCGGAGACAGGGTTATGCTAAAGGTATCGCCTTGGAAAGGCTTGATACGATTCAGTAAACGAGGAAAACTAAACCCAAGATACATCGGACCATTCAAAATCCTAGCCAGGGTTGGCCCTGTGGCGTACAGACTTGAGCTTCCATCAGAACTCAGTAGTGTACACCCCACTTTCCATGTATCTAACCTAAAGAGATGCTTGTCAGATGAATCACTCGTGATTCCACTCGATGAAATTCAACTCAATGACGATCTTCAATTTATTGAGGAACCCGTAGAAATCATGGACCGAGAGGTCAAACAACTCAAGCAAAAGCCGTATTCCAATTGTCAAAGTTCGTTGGAACTCACGACGTGGTCCTGAATACACATGGGAACGAGAGGACCAGATACGAAAGAAATACCCACATCTTTTTACCAACAAAGTTTCTACTCCCAACGCAAATTGATCTCCGGGACGGAGCTCTCATATGGGGTGGAGACTGTAACAATTCGCAATTTCAGGACAATTACTATTCCCGGAAAATTCACTATTCACTTTTACTATTCATGTTACTATTCATTTTTACTATTCATTTCTTTCTGAAATTTTCCCGAAAGTTGATTTTTATTTGATATTCTCGAATGATAAATCATTTTCATGGCAAATTAAATGTTTGACATTCGTCAGATCATTTTCGTGAAAGTTATTAAGGAATTACATGGAATTACACGTTTTAGGGTAAAACGTCAATCAGAAATTCTACGCACAACGAAATTCAACCCCGTCAGGTGACCCCCGCATCAGAAAAATGTTTGACACACTCATGATTTATTTGAGAATTAATCGTGACTGAGAAAAACATGACCAAAGACTTCCCGGCAGGTCACCCAAGCCTGTACTACTCTCGCATGAGCACGCTTAACCGTTTGGGCGATTAACCGTTAGACCACAAAACGCGTTTCTAAGACTATTTGAGTTTTCAACTTATTAGAAAAGTCAACATATTCTTTCCCACCCCATTGACCAAAAATCATTCCTTGATTTTATAAGTCATTTCGTGATTTTTAGGCTTACGGTTTGATGTCTAAAAGACATTTAATACCAACCGACACTAGACTGAGCCCAGTCTAGACATTATAAGTCATTTTAAATCATTTTTATCACATTAGAAAAGTAACATTTTACTTTTCTCAATTTTACGCAATATTCGTACGTTTTACGTATTACGCGTTTTAGACCCGTGTTTCCAGTTTTTAGCAGGGTTTTAGCACCCGGTAGAACCTACCACTCATTTTATATTTTATTATGGACTATATGGACATGTTTAACCATACTTTGAAATTCCATAATTTTACGACACCCGGTTTTACGTTTTGAGGCTTAATCATTTACGATTGGCATTCCCCGGAGTCAAAACTAACCAAGTATCTTGGATAATACCAAGAAAAGTCCACACCCTTGCTCTCCAAGCTTACAAACCGACCTAGGGGGGGGGGAGTCATCCCATGTGGCTTCATCTCATGAAATTACCCCTAGATCATCTCTAAATTACAACTTGGTCACCAAGTTTTGGTAATTTCCTACTAGTTTCCTAACCTCCTCATTTTGGACTATAAATACTCCCTTCCTCCCCTCATTTAAACGCCACCCTTCACCCTCCCCATCTTCTCATCCTTAGCTCATTCTCTTCCAAGTATCATGCAAGATTCAAGTACAAGTTCAAGGTTGAAACCCTAGTTTCTTTTAGATAATCAAAACTCTTCCAAATCCCTAATATACTTGGTGATTTCTCTTGAGTTTAAATCTACTCAATTCACCTCAACCTTCATCATCCATCTTTCAATAATACCAAGGGTAGAAAGATTGCATGAAGTGAAAAAGGGTTGAAGCAAGTCTATCAATGTCCTATCCTTACATGTTAACTTCCTTTCATCTTTGAAAGCCAAAAGTTGTGAGCCAAACCCTAACATGATTCTTGTTAAATAATCATATTCATGTTATTTACATATTATTTGTGCTATATTATGTCTTGTATTCATGTCCATGATGTATAAAAGTGAGTAAAACAAGTTATTGTACATGATTGATAAGACAAGTTACTATAACAAGCAAACTAGTGACTTTCTTGGTAAGACCTGATCAAAATGGTAAAAATATGATATTTGATCATTACATATTACAGTAGAGGACTTAACAAGGAAACCGTAGCAACTTGAACCACCCAAAACGAGTATACGAGTCAAAAGTTACGCCCATTTGAAGTTACCAAAGATTTCCGGCAAACTGCCAAATACCATTCTGATCAAATTTGGGTTTTTAAAGTCATACTTCTGGTCCGATTCATCAAAAAGTTAAAACACGAAAGTTGTCCGGAATGACGTTTTCGTTCAGGAACAAAGAAGCTCGAGCCCTGAAAACGCTTTCCGAGTGATAAAATTCTTCAAATTCAAAACAGCCCATTTTTAGACCAAAGTCACTAGATTATGGTTATACTTTAAAAGGAACAAGAGGTCTTATGACCTATAATCAAGACCACCACCATGGCTAGAGCCAAGGTTGTGTCTCATGACCTTGGAACAAGGACCAAAGGTCATGGCTAGGCCATGACGAAATGACCATACCAACTTACCAAGGCGAAAACATGAGTTAAGACCATATATACATACCAAGGCGAAAACATGAGTTAATACCATATATACATACCAAGGCGAAAACATGAGCTAACGACCATATAAACTTACCAAGACAAATACATGAACAAGAGTTGGCGATAACTTGAACATACAATTTGGATCTACTTCATCTAAAGAACCATGAGATATTACAAAGAAAAATGGTCATACAAGACTTATGAAACATACCCTAATAACAATCTTCATGTACTAATAAACTTTCCTAAGTTTATTCAAATATCGGACATGTAACCTTTCGGATCAAAACTTATATCTATATATTTCATCAACTACTACAATAGTAGGGAGCCTCATGTGAGGAGTTCATTATGTAAGCCGTCGAGATGAGTTGTGGATTTACGAGTTAAAGTGTCCTGGCTCCTCGAACGCTTACTAACATGACTTCTGAATTATGTCGGCCCGAACGGTAGTAAACGATATACAAAACATACATGTTTCATGAATCATTTCTTTCAAAGACTTACACTATACATCATACCACATCATGGACTAAATGCAAGATATATATATAGGCACTACTTCATATTCTTTACTCCGATCCTAAGTCGCAACATTCGATTATAGGTTGCTCGTAGAAACCTTCACGATTCAACCGTTACATTCATTACTTGCTATCTTACTTAAGGTGAGTTCATAGCCCCACTTTCGATTACTTAATTGTTTTACAAACCCTTGGGGGGAATACATGCTATTTATAACCGAGCACAATGTTTTTAAATTGTATGCTTACCTGATTGTTTTATTATCACTAAGTACTAGCCTTGCTAAACCGATATCCTTTATTATGAACCATTTAATCACTAGCAATAGTGAGCGCGAATATTGTGAATAGGCCTATTGGGATTGACGAATCCCATTTGTATTGACTAAGTTCAAACAAATGCATTAATATTTGAGATTTAGGTATGTTAGCAAAGTACCTACCGGGATAAATCTGCCGATCGATATTGGTACACGTTAACGTTATGGTGTCATAAGCTTAGTGTATAATACATGTTCCGGGCGTATAATAACGTAGCCTACCTGTTTTGTTTTCCAAACATTGGTGTGAGTCTACAGCTCACACTACCAACATATTGTGTTCAAACGATTAAACAAACTCTATGAATATCACTCAACCTTTGTGTTGACCTCTCAAGCATGTATTTCAGGTTCATGACGATCAAGGATGGCACGGATACTCAAGAGGGCTATAAATTTTATTATCATTCAAAACTCACTTAATGTGATTTGTAAACATGGAACCAATTGGGACCTCATTTTATAATCTCTGATATTTATATATTTTGAATGATACATCTTTTAAAACGACTCAATTGGAGTTCGTTTTCTATTATTGTGACTATTGTGCCGTCGAGTAACACCCAGTTTGAATTCCGCTGCATCCATGAATTGGGGGTGTTACAGTTTTGATTGCCATTTTGAAAATTGTTTTGATTAAACTGGCCTTGATTTTGATTCGGGTTTTGGAAATTTGAGTTTTGACCTTGGTTAAAATTCTGATTTGAGTTACGGTTTTGATTTTGGTTAAAACCGGGAGGTCCGAGAAAATTGTTGGAACGATAGCTTAAGAGATTACGGTCCCCTTGTGGTTGGTAAGAATTACCCCCCGTATTGTAGGAACCGTGAGCAGCATAAACGTTCTCTTGAGGAAAGCCAGCAGTAGCTGGACACTCAGAATACAGATGAGGGCCCCCACAAGTTTCATAACTTCGGGCCACGGCTTTCACTTGTTGATTTTGAACCTGATTTTGCATCGTTTGGTTCATTCTCAACACAGCCGTAGAAATATCATCCATCTTTTTGGTAAGAGCAATTATTTCAGGAGATGATGATGAAGGAGCAACGGAAATACATGACGCATCCCTCTCCGCAGAGGAATCCCAAAAGTTATGGTGGGCAGTCATGTTCTCAATTAAGTCATAGCACTCCTCGGGACGCCTTTTTATAAAGGTCCCACCAGCAGCAGCATTGAGAATATCCCGGTGCCTCAAGGTCAGACCATTATAGAAGGTATCTATGATGGTAACTTGCAACATATTGTGGTTAGGGCACCGATCAATAGCTAGCTTATAACGTTCCCAAGCCTCAAAAAGAGACTCATCGGGACGTTGCCGGAAGTTGCTGATATCATTTCGTAACTTGGTAACCATGGAAGGTGGAAAATATTTTGCTAAAAACTTGGTTACCATTTCATCAAAGGTGTGAATAGAATTCTTTGGGAGTCGGTCAAACCATGCAGTGGCATGATGAGTGAGAGAATAGGGGAAGAGGTACAGCCGGAGGGCATCATCGGTGACACCATGCTGTTTCATGCTTTGGGTGACCGTGAGATATTTGTCAAGATGCTTGTTGGCATCGTCACCCGGTAATCCGTGAAATTGACACGAATTCTGGACTTGTTGGATCATGTGGTGCTTGAGGCCAAAGTCCGTAGCCTCAATAGTGAGTGGTGCAATAGGCCCACCCCGCCCTTGCATGGTAGGCTGGCACAGCTCCTCCATCGTTCGGAGATCAGGAGCTGGCACATCCCTGGGAGGGTCAGGGGGTGGTAATGGTGGTGGTGGCCCAGCGGCCATTTCGGTCTTTGGTTCTTGTGTGTCAGAACGTAGCTCGGGTACGTTTTTCTGATGTTTACGTTTTGTTTGTGACCGAGTGCGCATGCACTAAAAACAATTTTTCAAAACAAGAGCGAGGCAAAACCAAAGTGAACTTAAACCAATTATCACAAGTGATGCGTGGGAATCGCACCTTGCTTTACCTCTCGAGGGATCTCGCGAGGCTTACAACCCCCACCAGGCAGTGTACCTGATCGTTGTAGTATAGTATAGTGACAAGTACCGGGGGATTGATCGTTCAGCTTAGGAATAGTGTCGCTAGGATTAGAAAGCCTAATTAATAGTTCTAGAGATGGAAGATGATTATTTTTGTGTTTTTATATTTTATGAAAGCAAGTAAAATCTCGGGTTTTGAAGGAGTGGGCGGAATTAGTTGCTAATCAACTAACCCAAAAACTACTTTATAACTAATTAACTAATGAAAATGAAATTAAACTAATATTAAACTAAGGTTGTGAGCAGTGGTTGGAGAAATTGTGTTTACTTAGACTTCATTACTCCCTAGATATCTTTTACATGTTAATTACTTGTTACACTTGTATGAATGACGGGTTGTATTCCTTAATACCATTCGTGGAGTGGCATACATAACTCCCCAACTCTATGAGCTCTTATCTCCTCCTACACCATGACCCAGCACAACTATAGGGATTGTAAACAGTGGCTCATGCATTAAATACAACCAATAAAGACCTAGTACGCCTCGGTTCATGTTTCTTAAGACGTTCAAGCATGTTACCATTTGGAGATCTGCCAGTTTTCTTAAGCCTAACATATAATATCATTCATTCAAAGCAAGAATAGACAAGTAATCAACACATAATCAACATCTAGGTTTCATTAGATCTAAGCAAACACAAAGGAGATTTAGCCTAGCATAGTAGAATTAAGATAAGAACAAAAGATAGACAACCAACACATAGACATATTGATTGAATTAAGAGTATACTTATCTCAATTACAATGCAAGGTCTCAAGGGTTTGGAACCCTTGAAAAACCTGTAAAAGAGGCACCAAAATCGTCTTTAGGGTTTCACCAAAACTTCTCTCTCTTTAATGAAAAAACTAGAAAACTATATATAGGAAAATCGTCCTGACGGCGTCAAGAGTAAAATCTGACGCCGTCAACTCGCCGCCATATACTTCCTCGGACGCCCTAGATCCAATCGTGACGGCCTATGTGACGCCGTCACCACCCTCGGTAAATTAATCTTGGTCATTTTGACGCCGTCATCTCTTCATCTGACGCCTTCACAACCTTCGGTAAAATATTCATCCTTTCTGACGCCGTCAAGAGTAAATTCTTGACGCCGTCACCTTGTAATTCCAGCTTGGATTTGGTACTTTGTTGTTTTCTTCACTTTATGCTCCAAAAACGTCCAAAATAGCCTCTTTTCCAGAATTCACTCTCCAAACACCTAAAATCACAAAAGGAAAGATTTAGGGCAATATTTGATCAAATAAATTCGGATTCGGGCTTAAATGACCCCCTAAAAACGGATCATTTTTCGCCTCATCATATACCCTTACACTTGAGATTTGCTTGTCCTCAAGCAAATGAGCTTTTATTCTACTCAAAAGACAAGTTAGGGGTCATTTAACACTAATATAAAAGTAATTACAACAAATAATCGTTCCACTAAAGACCAATAGACAAGCACGGAGGTCATACACAAGCACCTCACAAATAGTGTTTAGATACTCACATCTCTCGGGTGTAATAAAGTAATATAACATTATGGAAATGGAAGATATCTCTCACTACCTGTCATAGCAAAATAGATTACCATAGGCTTGGGAAAGGATCAAACCTCCACCACATGGCGTAAGCACCTAGGATAAACTATCAAAGAGGTCTTTTTAAAGGGTTATAACGTTAGGTGTAGGGATATGAATTACACGGTTTTGTTGGATAAAGGGGATTTTACTGGTGGCGAGTTAACAATCTTAGTTAATTACATGTACAAGATGGCGTTGCTAAGCCAAGACTAGACTCGACTTAAGCTAATAAATGAAAAATAACTAAAAACATAAAATGAACATAGAATGAAAACGGGATGGTAGTCCGTATGTTTTTTCTCTCTTTCTTTTCTATTTTTTTTTTCTTTTTCTTGATTTTTTCGATTTTTTTTTTTTTTTTTTTTTTTTTTTTTTTTTTTTTCATACACTCTTACCCTACCATCCAAAATAATACATCATAGGGGTTTGAGCATTCCCCTTACACTTGAATCTTTACATACTTTACATTAAACTATTCTAATGACTCGAATTAAGAAAATCAAAACACTTGGAGCACTTTTAAGATTAACGTACATATGGGGGTAATAAGTGTTGTTCTTCCCCATTACTCCATAAAATAAGTACTTACCCATGAGTCCCAATCGTCCCAAAACAATATGTACAAGGATGTGACTCGACTTAGCAACCATGTAATCAATTAGAAAGTTAACTTAGGGTTTAACAAATAACAATAATGCACTAAAAATGAGCGCATACACGGAAGGCTAAGGCGATTTGGGTGTACATTTAAGTGGGGTGTAACAAATTCTTCCTTTAAGTAAAATGCTTAAAGTTAGAAACGAAAAGATAGGCTCGGAGGGGTGTACTAGGGGTATCGTGTACTAAAAATGAGTACAACGCTAAGGGTGTGGGAGAAATTAGTTGACTTAACTAGCCAAGTAATATGACTTAAATGGTCAAGTAATCGTAATACGGGTTTAACACAAGGGTGATCCTAATGCCTCTTATCATGTAGTAAATCCTACTACACGAATGTAGTCTCACTAGCGGTCTCGGGATGCATCACTAACGCAAGTTCTAGAATCTAAATGCTACCGGTACACTCATAAGCACCAATAATAAATGCTTTTCCTATCAAAACTAAAGGCGAACCTCACATTTTTGGGTGGAAAATTTTTCTGAATATACGGTTATGTGCTAGTCATACAACCTCCTATCCATGAGACACTTGCTATGGCTAAAGTTTCACTCCTAAATGTTGTAAAAAATTTTAAATTTGGCGCTAAAATTGCACTAACAAGTATTTCTCATAGTTTTATTACTCATCTACTATCAAACAAAACAAACTCAAGCGAAAGTGCATATGTAAGGTATCATCTTTTTACCCTCCCCTTACACTTAAGATGAACATTGTCCCCAATGTTCAAGTAAAGAATGTAAAAGTTAAAAGTAAAGAGAATGAATTCAAATACTCCCCTGATTCGCTCGGTATGGGTTTTAGGTTGGCCAGGTTAAATCTTCCTCCAAGAAAACGAACAATCAAAGCTTCCCTTCCAGAATATAAATCATCTTCTTGTCTCAAATAACCTGTAAATCCTGACAAAAGTAGACAAGGCAACCTCGCGTAAAATCGGCGGCATCCTATATAAGTTACTAAATCCTAGAAAATAAGATATAATGCTTGTGGAATGAAGTTTGCAGATTTCCTGGAGATTATAAAACTTAATAATTCACAAAAACTTATAAGACTCCGTTAGAAAAACAAAACTGGTAAAATTTCCAGATTTTTGACTCCTGACGCCGTCAAGAGCAATTGCCTGACGCCGTCAGAATGAACCTGCAGAAATCTTTATGTTAAGTTTCCGGAAAATTTCTGGAAAAAACTTTGTCCTACTTCCTGGAAAATCCTGCAAAACTACATTATGACTCAATACAAGCATTTGACTCTAACAATATGAATACACATGTTCATTAAATATTGTGGAGAATCATGATCGGTTTGTTTCTTAAAAAACATATTTGGGGTTTCCCCTTACACTTATCTTTTGCAAAAATACCTTTAGGTTGAAGTTAAGACTAGGCTAAACAACATAATAAAGTATTTCCACATTTTAATTGAGAAACATGATCAACCAACAATAAAAATAAAACATGCATACGGAAGCAAATAACAATCAAACAATTAAAAATCACACAAAACATGGGTTTGCAAAGATAAATAACCAAAAATTAAAAGCTAATCATTCAAACATTAATTAAAAGAACAGAAATGGAAATTGTTCAAAGCCAACAAAGGCCGGATCCTAGACTATTACAACCAAATGTTTTAAATTATTCAACCAAAAATAAATTGTTCAAGAATTACAGACATCAAGATGGATCACTGAGGGGGAGGACCAAAACGATAATCATAGCCAGGTGGGAGATGTCCAGTGTACCCATAGGGAGGGTAGTCAGTCTCTCGGCCTGGGAAGGGGTCAATCTGCAGGTGAGGCTCAAGCTGATCTCGGGTGGAGAGGTGCTGCATCTGGCGGACGGTATGATCATACATCCAGTCAAAGCGCTGGTCGGTAGCTGCTCGCCACGTGTCCATCTGACCCATCCAGACACCCTGGTGTGCCTGCCAGTCTCCCCGACTCATATGTCGGTAGTAATCAGCCGTCCCTGCCTCATACTGATGCTGCTGGGGCACTCCCTCATCATCACCGTCATCATCCTCATTATCATCCCCTATGTACCATATATAGGTACCGTCCCCCACCTGCATCACAATCCTCATCTGCCTAAGGGATTTAGCCCTTACTACCCTGCATTTCCCACATTCGCTCAAGTACCCCATGATCTGAGGAGTAAGAAGATCATAGGAACGAGCCAACCGTGTGATGAACATCCCCCCATAAACCTTGTCGATATCCCTCTCACCCACACTGCTCTTCAAGTAACTGGCCACCCAAAACGGGATGTTGCAGTAGACATCCTCAGCAAAGATGGTGTACAAGTAGAATAAGTCCGAAGCAGTGATACGGTGAGTGGTGCCCTGACGTGCAGACAAACCATATGTGAGGCACCTGTGAACTAGCCTAACAATGGGGTCCCTGATCGATGCAGCCCCAGTAGTCGACGTGTAGGCCCCATTCCCAATGGTGGGCCAGAAGGTAAGACACCTCATCTCATTCCGCTGAGTCTCTCCATGTAACAGATTCAGCAGAAAAGCCCCATCAACCTCCTCACTGGTATATAGCCCCAGCCTCCAACCAAACTCAGCCACAGAACAAGACCTCAACTCACCCCCTAGCCTAAAGTATATCGTGGTGCCCCCCATATCTCCCCTAGCCTCAGCTTGGTCAAACCGGAAAGTCGCAAAGAACTCTCGTACCAACTCACTAAACACCGTCTCCCTTATTCTAAACAATCTCTCCCATTGCGGACCCGCGAATCCATCTGTGCGGATCCTCCCTACAAACTCACCCTCCAACCCACTAGCTCTCAGAAAATCCCAGTCAACCACCGCCCCAACATCGATGTGGTGGTTACACAACTCCTCATACTTAGTACTAGTGCCGACATCACCAAACTCACTCCAACTATGCACTAATTCCCCATAAGTAACTCCTTGAGATCTAGAAGAACTACCCCTATGTTGGCGAGTTCGTTTGCTCATTTTCCTGAAAAAAAATGTGGTGAGCGGAAACGATTAGAACGCGAGATTTATATGAATTTTTATGCAGTCAGACACATCTGACGCCGTCAAGAGTATTTTCTGACGCCGTCAGATGGACCAGAAATGAAGCCATGCAAAAGCGAGGGAAAAATCAATTTTCAAACTCTTAACCCATTACCCAAACGCTCCTTAAATCAGGAAACAGGGGTGGGGGGTCAACAAATCCGAGGCATGATGGGTTCTCCCTAAATTAATGCATGATTCGGATGAGACAACATCATCAAATGGTAACCCCATGATTACAAATCACCAATTGGATGGCATTACGATTTGCTAATGGTGGGTCAAGAATGGGGTTTTGGGGGAAAGGGGTTTTTCAAATTGACGGGTCCTAAGGATAATTAACCGAGAAAGGATGAAGAAAACTTACTTACAAAGGAGAGATCGAAGGCGGAAGATGTCGAATTGGAGGTTTGAGAGTCGGAGTAGCAGCAACACTATGGGTGAGATTTGTGGGGTATGGGTTGAAAGTGATTGGTTCTTGGGTTAATATTGCTGATTCGTCGAGCTGACGGCGTCAAGGGTTAAATTTGACGCCGTCAGATGCCCGTGTAGGGTGAGGTTTGGAGTAGTTTCAAGTTTAGTCCCTGCTCTTTGCGTGAATAACTAAACACAAGTAAAACCCATGAGTAGCTATTCCGTTAATGAGGTCCACCAGGGTCGAACGTCTCATTACTATCGCGGAAAGAGGTGAGGTAGTAGCTGGGGTCGGGTGGTGTCTTGGCAAAGTTGATCCTTATGCACGAATTATTGGCGTGAGAGAAAAGATGTTGTTCAATGGGAGGTTTCAAATCAATGGTGTTTATGAGGTGTGGCCTCTTTACACCGGGTTTGAAACCAACAGAACGTTTTGTGGATGAGATCGGGAATGTGGTTCGCAAGCATCCAACGAAAATACTATTTATTCGCGAGCTTTTCTCCGTGTGGGGGTGTTTATGAGAATGGGGGGTAGTCAGTGGTAAAGCTTTTGAGGAGAATTTCCAGCTGTCCTCCTGGTCAAATACCAAAGGGGCTGACACCTCGAAGACTTTTTCAATCTTTTTGGGTATAGAATTTTCTTTGATCTTTTCTTTGACCCTTGATATGAATTGGTCTGCGAAATCCATGAAGGTTTTGTGAGTGTTTTCCATGCGTGCCTCAAGATGCTGGATTTGCTTTTCCTGATTATCCATGAAGGTCATCATTATTCCTTCGAATTCCTCTTGTCGTGAGCGTTCAGGAAAATTTTGGCTGATAGCCGTGTTCCTATGTGAGTTAGGGTTACACATGGATTCAGTAGCTAGTTTCTCAATACTCATCAGTTCTTTTACCTGTTTCTTGATACTTCCCAACAATTGTTCTTGGGTGGCACATGCATAGTCAAGCTTTGCTTTGCTCGGGAGCATCGGGTCCTCCCATCCTTCCTCTTCGTATTGTGCCAACTCCTCAAGAACTTTCCAACATTCGTCAACGCTAAGTCTATCTAGCCTACCCTTGGCTGCGTAATCAATGGCTTTTCTTGTTTGATAGTCAACCTTACCATAAAAGATTTGGATCTGCAGCCATGGTTTGATCCCATGATGAGGAACTTTTCGGAGTAGGTCTTTATATCGATTCCATGCTTCATAAAAAGATTCATTTTGACGTTGTTGGAACATCAAGATGTCATTTCTAAGTTTAGTAGTTCTCCCCGGTGGGAAAAATTGAGCAAGGAAACGAGTGGTGAGATCATCCCATGTGGTGATGGATCCCGCGGGTAAACGCTCAAGCCATTGACTAGCTTGATCCCGTAGAGAGAATTGGAATAGGCGTAAACGGGTAGTCTCTCTAGTTTCAACACCTAGGTCTATGGAATCTACGATTTTGAGGAAGTCCTTAAGGTGTTGGTTTGGATCTTCGGAACGAAGTCCATGGAATGCACATCCGCTTTGCACCAACCGGATGGTGTCGGATCGCAAGGGGGTCACATTGGCTCCGGTGAGCTCAATGGTGTTTCGGTAGCCTTGGTGGCTAGGTCGGGAATACTCTCCTAAGGTTCGGGGCCTAAGGGGTTCTAATGGTGGGTTTTGTTGTGGTGGGATGATGGGTTCAAAGATGTTACCACCTTCCATGATGTCGGATGGTAAAGAGTTACGAACAAAAGCACGAAGAAATAAGATAGACTAAAGAAGACCTAAAAATAAAAATAAAATCTTACTAGAAAGGAATCTAGCAAGTAGACCTAATAAAAAGAAATCCTAACCTAGACAATAACTATTCCCCGGGCTGCGGCGCCAAAAACTTGATGCGTGGGAATCGCACCTTGCTTTACCTCTCGAGGGATCTCGCGAGGCTTACAACCCCCACCAGGCAGTGTACCTGATCGTTGTAGTATAGTATAGTGACAAGTACCGGGGGATTGATCGTTCAGCTTAGGAATAGTGTCGCTAGGATTAGAAAGCCTAATTAATAGTTCTAGAGATGGAAGATGATTATTTTTGTGTTTTTATATTTTATGAAAGCAAGTAAAATCTCGGGTTTTGAAGGAGTGGGCGGAATTAGTTGCTAATCAACTAACCCAAAAACTACTTTATAACTAATTAACTAATGAAAATGAAATTAAACTAATATTAAACTAAGGTTGTGAGCAGTGGTTGGAGAAATTGTGTTTACGTAGACTTCATTACTCCCTAGATATCTTTTACATGTTAATTACTTGTTACACTTGTATGAATGACGGGTTGTATTCCTTAATACCATTCGTGGAGTGGCATACATAACTCCCCAACTCTATGAGCTCTTATCTCCTCCTACACCATGACCCAGCACAACTATAGGGATTGTAAACAGTGGCTCATGCATTAAATACAACCAATAAAGACCTAGTACGCCTCGGTTCATGTTTCTTAAGACGTTCAAGCATGTTACCATTTGGAGATCTGCCAGTTTTCTTAAGCCTAACATATAATATCATTCATTCAAAGCAAGAATAGACAAGTAATCAACACATAATCAACATCTAGGTTTCATTAGATCTAAGCAAACACAAAGGAGATTTAGCCTAGCATAGTAGAATTAAGATAAGAACAAAAGATAGACAACCAACACATAGACATATTGATTGAATTAAGAGTATACTTATCTCAATTACAATGCAAGGTCTCAAGGGTTTGGAACCCTTGAAAAACCTGTAAAAGAGGCACCAAAATCGTCTTTAGGGTTTCACCAAAACTTCTCTCTCTTTAATGAAAAAACTAGAAAACTATATATAGGAAAATCGTCCTGACGGCGTCAAGAGTAAAATCTGACGCCGTCAACTCGCCGCCATATACTTCCTCGGACGCCCTAGATCCAATCGTGACGGCCTATGTGACGCCGTCACCACCCTCGGTAAATTAATCTTGGTCATTTTGACGCCGTCATCTCTTCATCTGACGCCTTCACAACCTTCGGTAAAATATTCATCCTTTCTGACGCCGTCAAGAGTAAATTCTTGACGCCGTCACCTTGTAATTCCAGCTTGGATTTGGTACTTTGTTGTTTTCTTCACTTTATGCTCAAAAAACGTCCAAAATAGCCTCTTTTCCAGAATTCACTCTCCAAACACCTAAAATCACAAAAGGAACGATTTAGGGCAATATTTGATCAAATAAATTCGGATTCGGGCTTAAATGACCCCCTAAAAACGGATCATTTTTCGCCTCATCAACAAGTGAATGGCTTCTTTAAAAAAGGTACACCACTCACAGGGATATAAAGGCAAGTTTTAATCTTAAGTTTTGGAACTTATTATGTCCACACCCCCAGTTGGTAGGTGTTCAGCCTTGGTTTGCGGTGGTAAGATTTTATGTATTTATTAATTTGAAAAACTGCTTTAGGCTTATGGGTGTGTGTGCAGAAAACTTGGGAAATATTTTTGGAACTGATTCGTTAACCGAAATCGTTCTTTTAAGATTACTCGCAGGCTGGCGGGAGGAAGTAAATAGGTTTCCTCTTCAGTTCGCAATTTAATGTCAGAACTTACCTTAAA
The DNA here is from genome assembly GCA_030686995.1 of Artemisia argyi. Taxonomy (NCBI): domain Eukaryota; kingdom Viridiplantae; phylum Streptophyta; class Magnoliopsida; order Asterales; family Asteraceae; genus Artemisia; species Artemisia argyi. Next base: position 108,555,202 of record CM060697.1, read on the forward strand.
CCAATTGTTTCAGGTTGTAATCTTAAAGAAAACGAAGTAATTTAACTTCACAGTTTGTTTTGTTGTTTTTGATTTTTTTGGTGTTTTTAACACTTTAGGAAAAGTGTTAATGAAATTTTTTGATATGATTATGTTTTTACAAAAACTTTTTCCAAATTTGTGTGAAATTTGTACAGGGAGGGTTTTGAAAACCACTAAACTTAAAACGATTTTGTAAAACACGCAACAACCTCCCCGGCAGTGGCGCCAAAATTTGATCAGCGCTAAACCGTCAGATATAATTGACCAAGGTCAACTAGTCAAAAACAGTTTATCCCAATACTCCGTGGATAGTATAGTGTGTCCCCGGGTCGTTAAAGTTCCAACGAGATTGAAATGATGTTATTTGAAATCGTTTATGAGTGAGTGGCACTGAGGATAGTAGCCCAGATGATGTGGAATTGATATTGCTACTGTTATTTTGGTATTTGTACACAGATATAATATTCACAAAAATCAGATATACAAGAATATGCACAAATTCACAATTAAGATTTACGCAATCGGACTGAAAAAGTGGGATTTGATGATTAACAAACTACAGGGGGTGCTTTTGAAACTTTTTGAAACTTAAAAATTAAAAAAGAAATTTGAAAATGAAAATGAAATTATAAAAGTGAATATTTTAATATTTAAATATTATTTAATTAATTAACTTAATTAAAAATCTAATTTAAATCTAATTTATATTAACTAATAATTATAAATATTACAAATTAACCTAAAAACTTGCAAAAATAATTTCTAAACTTAAATTAGAACTTGAAGAAAGTATAAAAAATTAAAAATAAATATTTTTATCTTTTTATGAATTTTTTATTAATTAAAAACTATTTAACTTAATTAAACTAATTAAACTACTTTAAATTACAATTAATACTAAATTAACTTAGAAAATTATAAGAAAATTTATAAAATTACTTAACCATCACATGAATCCTAAAAAATTATAAAAAACTCTAAAAATTATGTTTAAGGTTAATCCACTAATTATTTACCTTTTAATTACTTTAATTCTAATTTAAACAATTAAAATAAGAAAAATGGAAAATGAACAGTAGAAATCAAAAATATATTTTCTAAAAGTCTAATATATTATATAAGAGCTATAAAAAATATAAAACTAGGTTTTGCTTTATGAAAACTAACTATGCTATTTAATACTTAATATTAATTAATAATTAAGAAAACTAAAATTAAATCTAATAAATACTAAATGACAAAACAAAAATCTAGAAAAATTACTGAATTTACTTTAATATAAGAGATAATTAATAAAAATATAAAAATACTAAGTACTTAATAAAAATCTAAAAATGAAAATTAAAAGATAAATTGAATTAAATAGAAACTATCACTTAATTTAAATTTGGATTTTCTTGGTTTTTCTTTTACATACTTACTTAACTACTGAAAATAGAAAACTTTTGTGAAAACACTTTTTGAAAAAGCTTATAAATAAGCTGTATGCACCCCCTTTTGCTTATCAGTTGACTTATGTTGACTGAATGCACAAATAAGCTCAAATGACTAGAGGTGGGGCCCACAATGGTGAAACTTGATTCAAATAAGCTAAACAAACACAGATAAGCCAGAAATAACAAGCAATGATCACAAATAAGCTGTAAGAGAGCAAATAAGCACTTGAGCAAACTGAATTTCAACACAGAATGGGACAGACTTAATGATGGATTCCAGGTGGGGTCCACTTGATTCTAGGTCAAAAAAATGGTCAAGTTTTGTTCCCTGATAGGAGGGGGTTGGGAAAAACCAATTGGAACCTCTGGGGCCCACTGGGTTGGCCAGAAATCACCACCAAAGTGATGGTGGTGAGATGATCAGCTGTGCACAGGGCAATGGCTTGCCCTGCAGTCCACTTCCAAGGGTAATTTAGTCCACAAGAAAAATTCACAAAATTAAAGAAACCCTGGGAAAATGAAGTTGAGGTGGTAAAGTTTAACTACAATGAATTTCAGATCCTCAATCCAAGCACTTAAATCACAAAAAATCTTGTAACTTTTGCAAAAATCTGAGATGGTGCAATTTGACTTTTTGAGTAAAACACAAGAGTTGACTTATTTGAATTTCTACTAACTCCTACTGATAAAAAATGATGTTATGAGATATATTTAAGCTAGTTTACTCTATACTAACAACTTATGTAACTAATTTGATGGATCTGAGTACCAAAAACTCTCACAGTTAACTGTGAGTGAACAATTTTTATGATTTTGACTATTTTACTTTGTGATTTGAACCTTTTTTGCACTGAGAAAGAGTTTTAACACAATGATACCACCCAAGAACCTTAACAACACAGTGAACTAACCAAATCCAAACACCCCTTTATATCAAGCTGTTTTGTGTTTTTCAAATCAATGAGGTACTAAGGTGTATAAACTTGATCCCAAACCACTAATTATATCTTTATGAACTTATTTAAGCACTTGGAAACAGATCACAATGACAATTACACAGGTTTTACTCTTAAGCTAATTCTGACAGTTAAATCTAAAATCTTAAGTAGCTAATTATTCTAACAAACAAGCTATTAATATTAAGCTAAAAATCACTTGAACAATAATCAAATAGCACAGATGAACACATAATGGTAATGAACAAGCAAGCAATCAGAACTAAAGATTTTTAGGGGAAATTTAAAATAGCAAAAGCTTACAAGAATACCCTCAGCATGAACAGAGGGTTTTCCTATGATGCCTATCTTTAGATAGGCTGTCTTCACTTCAAAACTTGCTCCTCAATGATCCTCAGTACCTGAAAACAAGTTAGAAACAGAACAGTTGACTAATTTTGACTTTTTTGTGTTTTTGAAGTTCTCTACTAACACTGGATTTTAAAGTCTCTAAAAAGCTTCAATGAGCTTATTGGAACCTAAATGTAGCTAAATCAGTCCATGGTTCTTGCTTCATATCACAACTCAGCCTATTAAGAAATTCATAAATTGAGAAAAATTGAAATTGCACAAAACAGAAATGAGACTTTGATTTTATTAAATGAAAATATTCAGAGTACACTAGAATTACTACTACAATGCTTATAATTGAAAGTTACACTGAACTAAAAGCTTAATTTGAAATTCGACACTAAATTTTAACTAAAAGACTACTACACTTGCTTCCTTGCTCCTTTCTTCCTTTTATAGCCCATGATTAGGGTTTTCTTAAGCCTCTGATTATTTCCCACCAATTATCTCAGCCATTGGATCACTATTAGCCAATCTCAGCCTTTGAATTTTTTCGCGCCAAAATAATAATGGGGGCAATTGGACTGTTTATAGCAATTGGGGGGGGGGGGGTGCATTAAATGTGATGTGAGGGTAGGTGCAGGGAGGTGTGGGGATGTGATGATGACTCTGCAAGTGGTGGTGGTGGTGGGCAATACCAGGGTGGTATCTGGTTTGGCTGGGGAAGAGGGAAAAGGTGGGGAGTTGACCGGTTTTGACCAAGGGGTCAAACTTTGACCCCGTATAATACTTTGGGTGGGCTGGTTTGCTACATGGGCCAAATGTAAAGGAAATGGGCTTGTGGGAATGGACTTGGGTTTAGGAGTAGTATTATTAGTAGTTAGGTCCGGTTTGGTTTTTAAGATTACACAAGGACCATTTTTGTAATTTAACGAAAGTTGAGGGGTGTAACTTGGCAATCTTCCAAAGTGTTCCCAAGGGTATTTATTGCCATATTATGAATAGTGTAAGGTCCTTTGTTGATTTTTCCATGTTAAATACACCAGGGACTAAAATTGCGAAGCTTTCAAACTTCAGGGACCATTTGTGCAATTTTCACCAAACTTTCCACCAAGGACCAATCCTACCACAAAAGGTTAGTGCAAGGACAAAATTTGTTTTTCTCAAAGTTTTTAATATCCCAGGGACCATTTTTGACAATTTTCAAAGTTCAGGGACTAAACTTGACATTTTGTGAAACTTTTCACCAAAGGACTAATTATGTCACTTTTTGATTTAAAGGGACATTTGGTGACTTTTTTTAAGTTTTTAGAATAACCAGGGACTAGATTTGACAACTTTTGAAAGTTGAGGGACTGAAACTGCCAATTTTGCAAACTTTTTGAGTTTTTCATCTGTTTTTGATATTTTTGCATTTGAAACATGTAAAACACTTTCCTGAGATATTTTCACTATTTTGATTCAATATTGAGTGTTTTTAGATGTTTTGGCAGCTCAGTAATGGTAAAAATGATGAGTATTTACACACTCATCATCGCTTATCGCTCTTAAACGCTTCAAAAAAGTTGTTGCCAAAATATGTAATTGACTATAACTAATAACGGTTGTTTTTTCAACCTCATTCAAACCGGATTGGTATTGTTGTTGTATTAAAATATTTAATGTTGTTGTATTAAAATATTTAAACTAAATTAATAGGAAAATGATTTTCAGACCTAACTAATGGCCTTACAAATGTGATTAGTAGAAATGAAAAATTGATTGGTGGGTAATTATGAGAAAGAATGTGTGTATAACACTTGTCAAAATATGAATGTATTTGGACTATTTTTAGGTCTATTTATCACTACTCAAATTAATATGATAGCCTTATTAATTTTTCTTTGCATGTAAACAATAGGTTATAAAACGTATAAAAATATAATTTGGAAAGAGAACAATAAATTAAACAATACTAACATGGTACTTGTTATGCATCGTTATATTATCTCCCAATTACTAATTAGTGTTATTTATTATGGCAAAGACTATTTCATTATGACTTTAATTTTACTATTAATATTTATTCTTTCTTTCTCTAAAATGGCATTGAAAACTTGAAAAAGAATAAACATGTTAACTTGGTTATTGACCCGTCATCAACTTGTTTCATCACATTTTATTATTATATGTTTGGTCAAACACTACATATTCAAATTCATTTGATAGGTACATAATTCATTTCGAGAAAGTAAAAGCAGTGCCATAAAGGTCGATCCACAAATAAACAAATAAACATCCAACGGTGTGGATATGAGTTGTTACAAAATTTGTAATTATTTAAGTGGAAAAACGTTTGCCATTTCAAACTTTACGGACTTTTCTAATAAATCCTTCTTTATTTAATACATCTTGCTCTCCACACTTTGCTCCTTCTATCTCAAATTAAATATACATGAATGCACAATGAAAGTATAATTATTACTATCACATTAGGCACTAATAAAATTTTCTATTTATGGTATTTTAGCGAAATGAGCTGGAGCTGGTGCATATGTTATAAACTGAATGTTTGAGTTTATTTTTTTATAAATTTGTTTAATAAATTAGTTGCAATCGAAATTTAATATTGTAAAATTCTTTAAAAATACATCAAATTAAATTCACATACAGTTTAAGCTTTTGTGTGTTAATTCATTATATTTTAGAGATACTTAAGTAATTTGACTAACCATAAGCTCCTATAGTCCCTCATAAGTTTGTTTTAACCGATGTGGGCTTACGAAGGCTTTTATAGTATATAAAAGCTTCCAAAAATTTGTGACAAACGAAACTTATTTTAAAAACTCAAGAAGGTATAAGCACGTAGCCAACCACATCTTTAACATAATATAACTATTTGTATACAATAGCTATACGGAGATTTTGTTTTAATACAAAGAGATTATTGTCCAATTCTAAAATAAATTGTCCTATCTCTCTGATAATTTTACCATTTGCATAATGACAGGATTTCTTTAAATAATTAATTAATGATTTTTGTAATTATTTAATAAAAGCTTTAAGTGAATTCAATATGAAAAAGAATACTATTTTTTATTAGAAGACAATTAAATGGGAGTGATATGAAAAAGAATACTATTTCCGTTTCAAAATGATTTTTCATATATAAAAAACACGTAATTTAAAAAAGGGGCAATTCCATATTTACCCAACTTAAACATGATAATGCCATATTTACCCAAAACATGCTTTAATTGCATTATACATCATGCATTCAAAACTTATATTTTGGGTATATATGACATTTTCATATTTAGATTGGGTAAATATGAAATTATCCCTTTAAAAAACTGCATTTAATTAATGTTTTGGTTTTTGCGAAAGCCAATTAAAGACAATTTTACTTTTTGAAAATTAATTAATGTCTTTTTTTTCAATTTTGTAAATGCCGATTTTAGTTAAAGTTAATATAATAAATTTAAATAATTATATATATACTAAAAGGTAAGAGGTTACTGTAGCAAGCACTGTGCTTGCTACAGTATTTTTTTTAGTATTAACGGTCGTTAGTTATTTAACGGCTATTAACTAACGACCGTTATCTTTAACATTTAAAAAAAAAATTGTACGCACTTTGTCCTTCATCTCAGTGGTTTATTGCAAATTTAATCCTCAAATAATTTACATAAATGGTCCTTCATGTTATACATCAATTGCAAAATCAGTCCTAGGTAACTAACTTCACGTTAAGTAGCTAACGGCAACAAAAGAATTCCGCAGCAACGCGCGGGTATCAAACTCGTTTCAACTATTATTTTATTAGTGGGCAATTATATTGTGACATATTAAAAAGGAAGAAAGAAACATTAACAATACTTGCTTATTATGGAAAGGCTTAAAATTTTTACTATTCTATAATTAGAAAAGCTTAAATTTCAGGATTTTACTTGTTTATTATGAAAGAATTTCAAAATTAGTTGGTTAGAAAGCAGGTTGTTTAGGAAGTTTGTTAGGAAGCAGTTGTTGAATTTAAAATTATTTGACTTAACCATCTCTACTTATAAAGCATAAAAATAACTAAACATGTTATCAAATAATTAAATAATACAAAATATAGTTACATGTACCCGCTGCCGTACGGATGCATCTAGTAAAATTAAAATGGATGTAGTAGACAAATTAATTTGAGTATTATAAGAAACTGAAAACCTTGACTCGGCACTACTTTTTCTGTAGAAGTATTAATGTTTGAATTTTCTGCAGCATTTCCTTCGTAATCATCTACTACTACTCCTACTTTTTATTAAAAAAAAAAAAAAAAAAAAAAAAAAAAAAAAAAAAAAAAATTATCATCGTCAACCTGTTTGTACTTATGACTATGAAATTGTCGTAACAACAACAACAACCTTAAAGACTTCTATAAAAAAACACACACACAAAACCAATTTTTTTTTATATATATAAAAAAAAAAAATGGGTCATTGTTGTAGCAAACAGTCCACCGGAGTTAAAGACGATTACAGATCCAACGCCCACCATCAACCACCACCTTCACCACCACCCCACCACCACCAACCACCACCTCGTTCACCTAAACCTCGTACACCAGTCAACGGTCGGTCAAGCGGCAGCAACACACCCAGCCATTCCTTCACCGGGAGCCCATGGCAGGGTGCTTACCCCGCCGGAGTTCCGCCGTCGCCGTCTCCGGCGAGGACTCCGAGGAGGATGTTCAAGTGGCCCTTCCCTCCGCCGTCACCTGCCAAGCCCATCATGTCGGCGATTTTGAGACGGCAGAAGACGGCTGTGGCCGAGCCGATAGCGGAAGGCGAAAACGGAGAAACCCGCGAAAACGGGGGCGATAGGGGTTTGGATAAAAGTTTCGGGTATTCGAAGAATTTCGGTGCGAAATATGAGCTGGGTAAAGAAGTTGGGAGAGGGCATTTTGGTCATACTTGTTGGGCTAAATGTAAGAAAGGTGTTTTGAAGAATCAGTCTGTTGCTGTTAAGATCATTTCCAAAGCTAAGGTTGGCGTTTTTTTAGTCGTTTTAAGGCGATAGCTTTTGAGTTTTGAGTTTTTTGAATTTTGATCTAATGTGGTTTGGTTTTGTTTTGTTTTGTATGTTTGTTAGATGACGACTGCTATATCGATAGAAGATGTACGTAGAGAGGTTAAGTTGTTGAAGGGGTTGTCTGGACATAAACATATGGTTCAGTTTTATGATGCGTTTGAAGATGATCAGAATGTGTATATAGTTATGGAGTATGTGTTATTTCGTTGGTTATTGTTGTTTTGATGTTTTTTTAGAGTTTGTGATGTGAACGTAAGTTGTGTGTATTTTGGCAGGTTGTGTGAAGGGGGAGAATTGCTTGACCGGATTTTGTCAAGGTGATAATGGAACGCCGTAGTTTTTATTGGTTTTGTTGTTGTAAATGCTGTTTGTGTTCTTGAACTGACTTCTTTTTATTGCAGAGGTGGACGGTATACCGAAAATGATGCGAAATCAATAGTTGTACAAATTTTGAGCGTGGCTTCGTTCTGTCATCTTCAGGGTGTTGTGCATCGTGATTTAAAGCCTGAGGTATATATACCCAACGTGACTGCTTTCATTTGGTTAAAGTTTGAATCTTTTGACGTATGAATAATTTAATGATAGCGTGCAGCTCAACATTCTTGTCGTTTTTAGTAAATTTCTTTTTCTAACATAAGTGTTAATTACGTGACCTATTTTTGAGCAGAACTTTCTTTTCAGCACAAGAGATGAAGATTCTCCGTTAAAAGTTATAGATTTTGGTTTATCGGATTATGCGAAACCAGGCAAGTTGTTGTCTCTTCATATAAGTTCTTCTCTTCTTTGCTAGGTTTATACGATCCTGAATAATACTTTATATGAAAAATGAAATAAGAACACCCGCCCCTCTAATTGACCTAGTTTTGAAAGGTATGTTATTTCCAACGATACTTAAGTTAGCCCTAGCTCCATAAGCAAAATTAAGTATATTACTTGAGATGTCCTAGTCCAGTTTACGTATTTATGGAGCTGCTTCCGTAGGGAAATAATATTGTTACACACAGTAATGATTGAGATACTACTATTACATAATTTGAAATAATGTTGTTAACTTATTGCGTACACTTCAAAGTATGCAAGTTTAAGCAACCACATACTGACGTAGGTTACCACTGTTGCCGGCAAAAAATTGCTGCTAACTAGAAATTTATCTGTTATTGATGCATATGATTACTTTTCTAATGCTTGATATATTACTCCATCCCTATAGCATTAACTTCTTTAATTTTTTCGAGAAACCTTTTATAAGAATTCAAAGATGCAGAATACTATTCAAGAAAGTAACAATCGGAAACTAGATAAAAATTGCCCCAGATAGTTCTTAAATCTTTGAAAGATAATTCTATGTAGAAGTTTAAACTTCATAGATGATAAGCATGTCATTTGTGGTATGTATCAAAAAGTTTATTCTATTGTGGACTTGTGGTAAAGGAGTTTCGAGTGGAAATACAGGGTTACGATTTTGACGCATTTCCTTATAAATGGGTTGATTTGGGTAGTGAGTTGTGACATCCAAAACTTTAGCTACTCATTATATATAAAAAGTTAGACTTTTTTTTGGGTAACCACGGTTTTTGACCTTTTGGCCGACTAAAGATTTAGATTTTGATTGTAAAGTTATTGCTTTCTAATAATAATTAACAGTTTTACACATTAATTATTTACAAAATTCCTATAAAGAATGGGAAAAGAAAAAAAAAAAAAAAAAATTGTTTGCAACCCACCCTTACTAAAAATATCATGTTTCATCCCTTGCCCAACCCTTGACCCCCATCTTGCCAACTCTGGTGGACAATATCTTTCAACTATGACTGAAAAGATATTAATTGTTTTACCAGATTATGCAAGGTCAGGCAAGTTTTAGTTTCCCTAAATAAGTTTCTCGCGTCTTTGTTAGGCTGATAGGATCCGAATGATAGTTTATGTGAAATAAATCATATAATGAAATAGAACAGTATACAAAATCGACCTTGTTTTGTAAGGTAGGTTATCTCCAGTGGCTCATAAGTTAGCCCTAGATAAATAAGCAAATTTAGCATAGTACTTGACGTCTCTCAGTCCTATTTACGTATTTATGGAGCTGCTTCCGTACGGAAATAATATTCTAACCTACAGTAATGATTGCGATACTATTATTGCATAGTTGTTACCTATAAATAATAACCGTGTTCTCTCTTTTGCTAATCAACCCTAAATAACGCAAGTTTAAGCCACATAGGCTACTACCGTTACTGCAAAAATTATGCTGCTAACTAGAGATCTATCTATCTATCATGATGCATGTTTAATTTGTAATGGTTTGCTTTTATCAACCCTTCCCTATAGCATTAACATCTTTTCATTTATCGAGAAAACATTTTTAGAGTTCAGATGCAGTACACTTTTCAAGATAGATATAATCCGAAGTGCGATAAAAAAAATAGGCCCAGATTGTTCTTAAAAATATTTTAAAGCTATTTCTATATAGAAGTTTAAGATTCATAGATGGGAAATACGCCTTTTGTCGTATGTATCCAAGAGTTAATTCTCTTGTGGTGAAGGAATTTCAACTGGGCGTATAGGGTTATGATTCCGACCCAATTCCTTATGAGTGGATTGATTACGGTTGTGAAATTAGAAACTTTAACTAAAACGGGAACCGGTGAAATAGGTTGAGAATCATGTTAAGTCAACTTGGATGCATACATGCAACCTCCTTGATTGTTTAAACAAAGATTTTGATTTTGATTGTAACAATATTGCTTTATAACAATGATCAACAGTTTAAAACGTTTTTTATTTACAAGTTCTTTTCTAACGTTAGGCAAAAAGATTGTTTGTGACCCGCCCTTACTAAAACTTTCATGTTTAGATCCCTTATACAACCCATGAACCCCATCTTGCTACCTCTAGCCAAAGTATTTCACCTATTACTGAAAAAATATTAGTTGAAAATCGTATTGCTGTTGATAATGTATATATAACATAATATTTTTTTCTTGTGCATCTGCAGACCTACGGCTTAATGATATTGTTGGAAGTGCATACTATGTTGCACCAGAAGTACTCCACAGATCATACAATGTGGAGGCCGACATTTGGAGTATCGGCGTTATCACATATATATTATTATGTGGAAGCCGGCCCTTTTTTGCTCGCACTGAATCTGGAATCTTCCGTTCTGTGCTGAGGGCTGATCCTAATCTCAACGACTCACCTTGGCCTTCCGTAACCCCAGAAGCCAAAGATTTTGTTAAGAGGCTTCTCAATAAGGATCATAGGAAAAGAATGACTGCTTCCCAAGCCTTGAGTAAGATTTTATTATCTAAAATTTGTACTCTGTGTTTATGACTGGCAGCTTGTCAGGCGTTATAAACTTATAATGTTCCAATAACTGATTTATGACAATCTACAGCTCACCCCTGGCTACGAGACGAGGACCGTGCAGTCCCTTTAGATATTTTGATTTACAAATTAGTCAAGTCATATCTTCGATCCTCTCCTTTAAAGCGTGCAGCATTGAAGGTATTTTTTTTATCTGCCAATAGATTTTTTAAGTTTTAAGGGGTGTTTGGATTTGTGTTTTGATACCGATTATCTGAAGTTGCAATGATCACTTAATGTTTAGATAAACAAATTGTGCTTTCGATTATATGATTAATATAAAATTATATTGGATACTCGGTCCCATACAAGTTGCAACTAATAGTGCTCATCTATCAGGAGGGGGTGTTTGGATTTGTGTTTTGGGACCGAGAATTGCAACTTGAAGTCTCAGTTTTTTATGTATAAATACACAAACTTTGCTTCTTATTGATCAGTTTCATACAAGTTGCAACAAAGCTTCCTAAGGGATAAGGGTAAAATAAAAATACTAAAGTACCCCTTGTATTACTAGAGAGGGCGTAATCTAGTTACCCCTTCTATCAATCTTAAAACCAGATAATCGTACTCCCATATAATCGTGTATATCAGATATTTGACATTTAATATATTTAAATCCATAAATATAATTAAAAATTTCAAACACTTAGTAATCTGATTATTTTGTTATTACATCTTTAAACATCTTTCCAAACTCTTTCACAGATGGTTATGTGATTCAGATTATTCAATATCACATAATCACTTTTGATATGCACATCCAAACATCCCTTTAGCGAAGGACAAGTAACGTTTTTCTATTGAATGGTTGATGCTTTTAATCTGATGGTATCTGCTTGTTTATTAATATTTCAAGGCTCTCTCGAAAGCTTTGACTGAGGATGAAATTATTTACTTAAGAGCTCAGTTTGATCTCCTAGAACCAAAAGATGGATACGTATCTCTAGACAACTTTAGAATGGTTAGTTATTGTTTATTTCAGATGATGGTCATACTTTTGTTCTTTTCATCCATTTTAGCACATGAAACTTTCAGACCTGACATAGACGAAATGTGCAGGCTCTTGTGAAACATTCTACAGCTGCCATGAAAGACTCGAGGGTTCTTGATATCTTGGATACAGTAAGACATATACTTGTTGATGTTATAAGTTAATTTTAACATGTTTGATTTATACTAATAATGCTTGGTTTCTTATTATCGTAAGATGAAGCCTCTTTCTTATACACAAATGACGTTTGAAGAGTTCTGTGCTGCTGCAATTAGCCCACATCAACTTGAGGCTCTTGAAGGATGGGAGACTATTGCTACTACAGCTTTTGAATTTTTTGAACTAGAAGGAAACCGAGTCATTTCTGTTGAGGCATTAGCACAGGTACTCATTATATTTTGTTTGGCTTGATATAGTTTTAGGGGTGTTTGGATATGCATTTTGCAACCTTTTTTCTGAGTATTGCTACTTCAAGTCGTAATAATAAAGTTTTAAAAGTTTAAATAAATTAAAATTTTTATTTTGATTATCTGATTAATTAGGGGTCAAATCATCGGTTTGTTTCATACCAGCTGTAACTAACATTGTGCTTTTTTGTCACAAAATATCCTTTTTGTTTTGGTCACTTTCAATCTTTATGATTAAAGCAGCTGTAACTAACATTATTACTTTCTTAATCCTTTCGTTTCATACCAGCTGTAACTAATATTATTACTTTCTTAAATAATCAGAATTTGTCAAACACATAAACATAAATTAAGTGATTACCACTTATGACACAAAAGCATATCCAAACATTTTTAGAAGCCGTTTGATAACAATTGATAATCTGATTTTGACCTTAAAACATGGATTCAGGAAATGAACGTGGGGCCATCGGCTCACACGATACTCAGAGATTGGATAAGAAGTACAGATGGGAAACTCAACTTTCTCGGATATGCTAAGCTTTTGCATGGTTTGACAATTCGTAGCAACACAAGGCATCATTAAGAAATATGAGTATAAATAGGTGATTCTTGTTTGTTAATTCTTAATTGATTCTTGATGCATAAACAAAAAGGGAAGCGATGGTTACTTGTATCTGGCCGTCCCTAAAGAACATATAGATAGGGCAATATTGATGCCCATGAGATGACTGATAGAATGTTGGTAACTTCTGTGATTTTTGTTTTATTTTAAACTTGTATCGAAAGAATTTGTAAAGGTCGGAGTTTTTTTGTTTTGTCTTTTTGTTTATTTTTTTCCCAGATTAGCCATTATATTTAATTTATGATAATGTTTATGATATGCTCATTTATGCAATGTTTTACTGTGTTTCATACAATTCTATTATGGTTCTCCTCTTTGACTTGTATCCTGTGGATAATGTAATATTAGGAATAAAATACTCCGTAACAGATTAGGATTAGGCGATTGCAATGCAGTCTTAATCTCTTCAAGTCATTGATTCTTATATAAATATAATGGCACTGATATTATACTTTGTAATTAAACATATATTTAGGTGATCAGGTGACACTAATGGTCAACATGAATAGTATAAGTTGCTGGCTTAGGCCTACCGGAGTACTGGTGTATAAACAAGTGTTTAGATAAGAACAATAAAGTATTAAACATGAGCCACCTGGTTTACAGATATATTATATGATTGAGACATTGAACATAATTTCTTATGTTCATAAGACAACTAGCTAAATCCAAGTTAGTTAAACAAACTGAATTATTTGCCTATTTTATTGAAGCTTAGAACACGTAATACACTTCTTTAGTATTTTTGAAAGATTAGACTTATGTTGTTCACATTCTGTAGACCAAAAATTGTCATTGATAAAGTGAGTCTGCGAAATTGTATTCCTGACTAAACTACACAAGAAAGATTTCTGTTGTGCTAGTATGTTGCAACGCTTGTGTACCTATGCAAACAACACAACCAAACAACTACTGTAATAAACACAAATAAGGCTAAATGCGGAATACAATATTTAGTTAGAATAGCAACTTCCCGCGTAAGTCCGTCATAGTATCTCACTATCTCCTATTGCTTGTTCACTTAAGTAACACCAGACCCCCTTGTACACTCTTTAAAAGTGTGGCTCCTGATGAAGTTTGTGACATCTTTTGATCAAATGTCAAAAGAACCTCATGAAATTGTTGAGAAACATAAATGACACAAATTCATCAGCCCCCAAGCAAGCTTCAAAACCTTGCATAAAGGCTCTAATGAAGTGCTTATTGGTCTTTGTCAAAACCCTAGAATTGAGAACGTTGTGGTAACAGCGTTACTTGACAGATTGGGACCTTCGGGCCAAGTTTGAGATCTAACCAAGAATCTTGAAACCTCATGAAGAAAAGCTCGAGCAGCTAGATACAAGGACTTCTGTACATATTGAGCAACCTTATTAATGCAAAGAAAATTGAACATTTGAGCTGTTAGAATGTTTATTCATGACAATTGCGCACATTTTTTTAAATCTTTTTTCTGACTTGACAATTGAATTGATCATAAATTTCATAGTGAGATGTTATGGTGTTCACATATACAACGAACTTTAGAAAAATCACACTTGATGCAGAGTATAACACATGTAAGTTGTAGACTAACCAGATCCTCTATATTCCAGTTAAACATTCTAATCTAAGTTCCTAACTAGCAATAGAAATCATCTATGTTGCTAAATGTACAAAATTTTAAGATATCTTAGCTCTAGAAACAAAATAAATGAACTATCATCACAAGGACCATTAGATATTAGCTGCTTTATCACCATCATTCAAATCGCCTGAGCACTCTCCTGTTTCCAGTGCTTCAATTACCGGCTTAATAACCAAAACAATTTCCCCAACTACAGCACAAACTGCCACGCTCACTATAATCCCCAACGACACTGCACCAAAACCCATCTCTTCTGGCATCCATAAAGACTCCGCCCCTAGGAACAACGTTTGAACCAAGAGTGCCAGCATCACCGTCATCCCAAGCATGTTAATCCTCACCCTAATGGTTTTATTAATCACCAATGAACCCACTCGCCAACAAGCTAACAACAAACCCATCGAGTACACAATAGCAAAACCGCAAAAAATAACACTGCTTACCAATGGGTAGGTGCAAATCATCTTTTTGTCCCCTAAACTATGAACAGAAAACAATGAAGTCCTAGTCATAAAGGACGGGATTTTCTCCTTCAACGGCGTTAAAAAGAAGAACACTGCTTGTAGAAACAAAGTTGGTAAGCTCATTACTATAATAAATAACACAGGCCATTTTTCTTTATGGCTTCGTTGTTTGATTGATACATTGATAAGGTAAAGTAAAGTGACAAGAAAACCGGGTTCGAGAAAACCAAGTGAAAGTACAAGATGGAGTTTGCATAATTGGAATTCTTTTGACAAAGTTAAGGTTTCTTGGACAAATGGGACACGGAGGAGTAGCTCGTTAACAGCCCAACTGGAGACAAAAACGACTAAGAGCAAGCGGACGGTCCATTGTTTGTTAAATTTCCTTAGATGAAGGGAGGAACGTGATTTCAAGCATAGGTGAAAGATGAAGACTAAAGAGATGAGAGACAAGAGGAGGACCATGGCAATAACCGAAAGCGTAGCAAACTCAAAGGCTTTACTAATGGTTGACATATTTTGTTGTCCATGATAGTTAATGTTGGAAACTGATTTTCTCATAGCATTGAAGATGAAAGTAATGATGGTTACATAGCATTCGCAATGTAGAAAAAGAAGAATAGCAAAAGTGGTGTTTTATTATCTGTTATATTGAATTCAAGGGGAACTTGGTAAACTTCACCAGGATATTCGGAGATACCAACTCTTTCAATCGTGCCTCACTTCAAACATGTTATAAGGAAGTGGTCGAACTTGTCAACGTAACATTTTATATAAGTTTTTAGATTGTATAACATTTATAATTGTACGTCATCACCCAGTGACTAGGTTTCTATATTGCGGTTTAAAATATTTAGGTTGACTTCACCCAAAAACTAAAAAATGTTTTAAGTTGAGTTTCTAGAGAATTGGCCCTTGTTTCTCTGTTTTAGATTCCTATTTCACTCTAACCGGTGCACAAATCTTAACCTTTCTAGGACCCTCTCACCCCTCGGGCCAATTAATTTATGAGCTATGAACGTATAACCACACCAGATTCAAAACCAGCTAATGCCCTCCTATTTAAGATAGGAGGTCGTTGTGGTGATTTCAAGTTTGTTGCATTAGAATTGAATTTGAGAACTCACATGTTATATGTGATAATCACAAACCTTTTACCATTAGATAGATAGATATACAATTTAAGCTTTGTTAACTATTTCTTGTTTAGACGATACATTTTAGCTTAAATTTTGTCATGCTAGCAAAAATTGATCTATTAATTTTTCTTCAATTCTAAAAGGCTTCGATAAGAGTTGGCGAGATGTTTTTTGCTAGACCAAAGTGACGTTTTGTGCAATCAAGTTAGTTTTTATTTATTTTTATTTTATTTTATTTTATTTTTGCTAAATTAACACAATTTTTTTATTTTATTAGAAAAGTGAGACCCATCATTTTTTTTTTTTTTTTTTTAATGTGTTATGTCTTATTAGAAAAGTGGGTCAGATGCGGATTATTGTATACCTCAAGAAGTTTTACAATCCTCCTAGGCAATGTACCTAACCGTTGTAGTGCAGTATAGGCAAGACACGGGGGATTGATCCTAGGGGAATAGTATTGTGAAGGCTGAAGTGTATGACGAGATAGGTATAAAGGTGAGAGATGATTCTTTATATATATATATATATATATATATATATATATATATATATATATATATATATATATATATATATTTTAATAAAGCAAAGTAAAATATCTCGGGGTTTGAAGAGTTGGTTTTTAAACTACTAATTAAACTAATTATATGAAAAAGTAAAATGGCTTATGATAGATAAATGTGTTTACTTAGATTATCCTTACTCCATAGTTATCTCTTATTGATTAATCGAATTGTCACGTCCTTGTTTTAATTGGCGCGTTGTATTCTTTAATATTGGTCGTAGGGAGGTGCCATATGCCCTAACTCTATGAACATATAGATCTTCTTTAAGAATCTTAAGGTCATTAAAACTCTTACTATCGACAAGCCGCAATTCATGCAATAAATACAAAGAAAAAAAACAACTAGTGCATTCTAGTGTTGCGTTTAGTAGGATGTACAAGCTAATACGTATAAGAAGGAAGCCGGTTTTTCTACTCCTAACGCGAGGCAACCAATTAAACAAGAGATGACAATCGATAATTAATAACTAGGTTTGATTCAAATCTAAGCAAACACTAATTAGTCTAGCCGAACATGTTAAAGAGAAGAGAAGAAAAACATATTATGAAACAACAAATAGACATATTGAATGATTAAAAAGGAATTACTTATTTTCAATAAAACATGAGTTTGGTGGCTGAGAAAGCCTTACAAAAGCTCTGAAAATTGTCCAGGGTTTCACCTCTCCGAGATGTTACACGAATAATGAAAAACATACGAATATATATATATATATATATATATATATATATATATATATATATATATATATATATATATATATATATATATATATATATATATATATATATATTATAAAGTATTTGGGACATTCTTAAAATGGAAGGCTTAAAAAATTAAGATTCAACACTTACTTATAATGGCAAATTTTAATAACTACATCTATAATAGCATTGGTTGCAACTCTTTAAAGCACTTTTTGTAGACAAGTTTTTCAAAAAATATAAAAAGAAAATACAAAGTAATTTAATGTAAGGAAAAAAAAACGTCTACAACAGTAATTACCTAATAAATGTTATTTTTAAAACACCCCTAATATGAAGAATACTTGTTATTATGCATATTGTATAACATGATAAAACACACAAAGCTTCATACAATTTATATGTAAAAACAAGTTAATGGTACATATGGTTTTAAAATACGGACCGGACCAACGGGTTCAACCGGGAACCAAAGTCACCACCGGTTCGGTCAGCCCACAAAAATCGTCCGAAAACGATATTATTAAATCAACAGAGTTTCAAAATGCATACTAATTTACAATATTCAAAAAAATATTATTAAATCGCAAGAGTGCCTCGAGAAAACAACATATACACCTTTTAGAATTGTTTTGATAAAACTTACCGTAAAAACTAAAAACTTTGTTTTATAAAAATCGAATGATTTTTTCAAAGCAAAGTATGCAAATGTGCAAAGTGCTAAGTGCTAAGTGCTAAGTATATATTTTATAATTATTATATATATTTATATAATAATAATTATACTAATTAAATAACCCATATGACTTCTTGAATACGTATTTTTTTTTTTCTTTTTTTACAAGTAGTCTTTTGCTTGTATCATCCTTCTATGTAGGAAAAATATAACTATAATATAAGTGATTTAAAAAATTTTATGGTGTTATTATTTAATGATAACTTGTGACTACGGGTTATTGTCAACTAATTTAACCTTATACCTTTTCAATATAACAGCTACCGACTCAGTATTGTCACAATATCACGTGAATAATCTACAGTTTTTATATGAAAAATATTGTTATTATATAAAATGATTCAAAACTAAAATTGTCGTCATCCGTATATTTATGTATCGTAAAATATAGAATTAAAATAAATTTTCGTTAAATATTAAAATTGCATGGTACCCACCGCAGCAACGCGCGGGTACCCTGCTATTACATATAAAACATGGATCACTCCCTCTCCAAAATTTTAACACTTATAAGAAATTAAGCATGATTTACAACACTTAATGCACACAATTTTCAGGCTTACACCAAAATAAGCATAGTATATAACAAAATAAGCATGGTGTAATTTTCAGATTTACAACATTAATGTTATTAAAGTAGTCAAAGTTATTAATGACTATAATAACTACTACTTATAAGAAAAGAAACATAGTGTACAACATTTTAATGCACATAATTTTCAAACGTACAAGACAAGAAGGATAGTGTACAACACAAACACCACATTAATGCTATTTAATGTAGTCAATTAATTAACTGGTCAATAAATACAATTAATACAGTTATTAAAACACCCCTTACATAATAAATACAAATTATCAAGCATATTGTACAACCAAATTAAACACAATTCCTGAATTAAATTTCATTAATACAAATAATAATGCACATTATACAAATATTCAAGCTCGAACGGGCATCGGGCCAAATGGGCTTGCGCCCGAACGGGCTCGAGCCCAAACAGGCATAGGCCAACGGGTTCGAGCCTGAACGGGCACGGAGATATACGAAATTCTTGATATCCGTAAATTTATTATCAAAAGAATATAATAAACTAAAATACATGATTCACCCCGAAAATTTTATTTCACGGTACCCGCCGCCGCAACGCGCGGGTACCTTGCTATATATATATATATATATATATATATATATATATATATATATATATATATATATATATATATATAGAATGAGGTTCAAGTGAGATAGTAGTTAAAATGAGATAGTGTAAGAAGTGATTAAAAAGATGACATGTGGAAATTATTCAATTAAGTTTTAACTAAAATGTTTAATAAACTAAAAGGGCATTACAGTAATTTGAGTCATCCATTTATTTTCCTATCTCTCCTGCACACGTCCAAGGCAAATACTTTACTCCTATGCTTCCCCTTTTTCTTCTGATCTTCATAACCTATAACCGCCTCCATAATTCCAATCACGTTTTCCATTCTTATCGACGATTCATCAAGCCATGTTTACCCACGAAAATCTCATATCTTTAGACCATTCACGATGCTATTTACAAAGTTCTTCTTTTTGTGTCGCCGACAATTTCGGAAACCTTCAAACTTTGTTTCGATCGCCTTTTACGGGAAATATGTTTGTTCCTACGAACTCAACGGTGACCGCAGCCACAATCTAGGTTTTTTAGGTTGGGTGTTTTATGCTTTTTCATAATTTTTTTGTATCAAATTTATTAATTAGGTGTCAAGGTTAGATGTGAGTACCAATTCATGTATCATAGTTATACATTCGCGTATAAAATTTTGTAGAGTTGAATCAATGAGGTTGTATATTGTTTATCATCAATCAAGTTCTTTGTGTATCATATTGTTTATGTGTCTCAGTTTGTGAGATGATATATTTATGTTATCAAATTTGATTACATTGTTAGTTTATAAGGGGGTTGGCAACCTTGCGGTTTGGGTGGTTCGGCAAGGGTTGCCGATCGGCAACTTGGATTGCCAGTCTATCGGCAAACTAAAATCGGTGCCTCAAGCGGTAGAAACTACCGATTCGGTGGGGGAGTGAATCAAGGAAATATGACCGTTTGTCATTTATTATTTTGGAGCGTGTATGTTGGTTCAAACATTAGGCAAGATTGCCACTAAAAAATGAAGATTAGGCAAGACTAGGCAAAAAATTAGTTGGACCACCATGATTGGTTGTTTGCTTTAAACTATGAGGCAAGGTGTGTCAAGGTTGACACCCCCCTAAGGGACGTATCATTTTGTTGTAAATATACAAGTGATGTATTGGTTGCAAGTGTTTGTGTCAATTTTGTAAATATGTAGATACACATTTGCGTATCAAAATTGTGTATTATGTAGATCTACACATCAATATGTGCTTCATTTTCTTTTGGGTTTCTAGATATTTTTAAGGGGTCAAAGTTACAAGTTATGACGTGATGTATCACAATTGTGAAAGTAAAATATCATATCATATATTGTTCGTTAAAGACTCATGTATTTGTATAATTATATGAGAAAAGTTACTAGTTTTTTGTTACATACTAAGGGACAAATCCTCACCATTCATTTAGTTTGATCTAATGGTGGGCCTAAGATTAAACATGGAAACCTAAGTCCATGTTTTTTTTTTTTCTTTTTTCTTTGTTTTTTTTATTATTCACTTTCTTTATTTTTTTCTTTCTTTTTTTTTTCTTTTTTTTTTCTTTTTTTTTTTTTGCCTTTTTTTTTTCAATTAACGTTATATATTTTTTCCATTTTTTTTCATCTAATTCACGTTTTTTTTTTTCTTTTTTTTAAGTCAAGCTTTTCTTTTTTAAATAAATTCACGATTTTTTCTCACTTTATTACGTTTTCGTTCGTTTTTGTCTGCTTTCACATGATTATATACGTTTTCAGACGTTTTTGTCCGTTTTCAGACGTTTTTTACCGTTTTTATACGTTTTCGTCCGTTTTTTTACGTTTTCGTCTGTTTCAGACGTTTTTGTTCGTTATTATACGTTTTCGTCCATTTTTTTACGTTTTCGTCTGTTTTCAGACGTTTTTATCCGTTTTTGACAATTTTTATATGTTTTCAGACGTTTTTGTCCAATTTCATACGTTTTCAGACGTTTTTATACGTTTTTGTCCATTTTCTGACGTTTTCGTCCGTTTTTATACGTTTTTGTCCGTTTATATACGTTTTCATATGATTTCATCCGTTTTTACACGATTTCATCCATTTTTATACGTTTTTGTCCGGTTTCATATGTTTACATTTGTTTTCGTCTGATTTCATACGTTTTCTTCCATTTTTTTATGTTTTCGTCCATTTTTAGACGTTTTCGTCATTTTTCCTACATATTCGTCTGTTTTCTTACATTTTCATTCATTTTCATAGGTTTTCGTCCGTTTTTAAATTTTTTTGGCCAATTTTAGACGTTTTCATACGTTTCTGAATATCACAATTGATATTCAGTGATACTCAGACGTTTTTGTCTGTTTTCGTCCATTTTTGTACATTTTTGTCTGTTTTCAAACGTTTTCGTCTATTTTCATACGTTTCGGCAGTATTTATACGTTTTCAGACGTTTTTATCCGCTTTCAAACGTTTTCATCAATTTTTTACATTATCGTCTGTTTTCAGACGTTTTCGTCCGTTTTTATACGTTTTCGTCCATTTTAAGACGTTTTCGTCTGTTTTTATATGCTTTCATCCATTTTTATCTGTTTTCATACGTTTATAAACATTTTCGTCCGTTTTTATGTATTTTTGTCTGTTTTCAGACGCTTTCGTCTGTTTTCATGCTTTTCAGCAGTTTTTATACGTTTTCGTCCATTTTCATCAATTTTTCATACGTTTTTGTCCCTTTCCAGGCGTGTTTTTACGCTTTCATACGTATTCGTTCGTATTCATATATTTTCGTCCGTTTTCATACGTTTCTGAATATTACAATTGATATTCTTAATATCACAAGTGTTTTTCTTTGATGTTCAAAATATCACTTGTGATATTAATAATATCAATTGTGATATTCAGAAACGTATGAAAATGAAAGAAAGCGTATCAAAACGAACAAAAACAGAAGAAAACGTAAGAAAGTGAAAAAAATGTGAATTAAAAAAATGTGAAAATCACTTATAATATTCTGAATAACACTTGTAATTTTCTGAATATCACTTTTGATATTCGGAATATCAATTGTGATTTTCATGTTACAAAACATTAGTTGAACATCACTTGTGATATTCGAAATATCACTTGTGATTTTCTGAATATCACTTGTGATTTTCTGAATATCACAAGTGATAATCTGAATATCACAAGTGATATTCAGAAAATTACAAGTGATATTCATGTTACAAAACGTTAGTTGAAAATCACGTGTGATATTTAGAATGTCACTTGTGATTTTTATGTTACAAAATATTAGTTGAAAATCACTTGTGATATTCAGAATATCACTTGTAATATTTAGAATATCACTTGCGATTTTCTGAATATCACTTGTGAATTTCATGTTAAAGAACAATTGTTGAAAATCACTTGTGATATTCAGAATATCACTTGTGATATTCAAAATATCACTTTTGAAAAAACGTGAATTAAAAAAAGCGTGAAATCACTTGTAATATTCTGAATATCACTTGTGATTTATATTCAGAATATCACTTTTGATATTCAGAATATCACTTGCGATATTCTGAATATCACTTGCGATTTTCATGTCACAGAACATTTGTTGAAAATCACTTGTGATATTCAGAATATCACTTGCGATATTCAGATATCACATGCAATATTTTGAATATCACTTACGATATTCTGAATATCACTTGTGATTTTCATGTTACAGAATGTTAAAAATCACTTGTGATATTCAGAATATCGCGAGTGATATTGAATATCACTCGCGATATTCTGAATATCACAAGTGATATTCTGATAATCACAGTATATCACTTGTGATCATAGTATATCACTTGTGATATTTAGAAAGGTATGAAAACGTCTGAAAACATTTAAAAACGAACGAAAATGAATGAAAACGGATGAAAACGTATGAAAACGGACGAAAATGTATGAAAACGAACGAAAACGTAAGAAAACAGACAAAAATAAATGAAAACAGATGAAACCATATGAAAACGTATAAAAATGGACGAAAACGTATAAAAACGGACGAAAACGTATGAAAACGGACGAAAACGTATGAAAATGGACAAAAACGTATGAAAACGGGCGAAAACGTATGAAAAAATTCAAAAACAGATGAAAACGTAAGAAAGCGGACGAATATTGTAGCAACTCGTACTTTTCAGACTATAATTAGACTATTTATTTTAACCTATTATTATTAAATGTTTTAGGTAATATTACTTTTATAAGTAATTACGTAAAATCAATCGCGTACGCTTAACTCGTAACCAATAATAGACTATGATCAGTCTACGTGTTTTAGGCATTTAGTTTTCTAATAGATATATTTTATATGAACTATTGCTATTTTGCTATTTTACCATTCTTAAGTAAACTTTATACGTTTTAAGTTTTATGTATAATCGAACCTTTGTTTCTTAAGTTTTAATTATATTTACGCACTCCGTTACACTTATCACTCATATAATATACTAATACATAGTATATTGATACGGTTTAATATTTTTATAAGTATTATATTTTTATGTTGCCCGGTTTTAAGTTTCGTGACTTAAGGGTTTAACATTAGTAATTACCGGGATCAAACTCTACTCTCTAGACCCTACACTATCATTAAGTAACTATATTTTATATAAGATTAACATGAAATTTCCATTTCATCTCCTGGTGCCACGTCTACTCAACATAGCATCTGTCTATATAGTTAACGAGATGGGCGCCGGCCCGCCGCGTTGCGGCGGGGCATTGTTTTATGCCTTCGATTATTGCTCGGTATTTTTTTAAAGAAAAAAGTGGGCTAGTAGGGTGCCCGAGGAAAGTGCAGGAATCTGCTCTTCAATGCAAATAGCCTACATGTTGAAAATATCGCTCCTGAAGAATCAACATAAGTGTATTCGAGTCACTACCCTGTCTTAGTTTTTGAGTAAATAAGCAAATAAATTACTTAGGATCACGCAAGTTTCTAAATTCTTGATTTCTTATGCATAAGCTACTGTTTCATTTGCCATGTGATTTTTACTTGAATGCCATATATCGACCACACTTTAGTTCATGTTCATCTGGTGTTTTCTATAAAAAGCATTCAAAAATACCACAACAAAGGCCAAAAAAATTGACTTTGACACATTTAGTTATGAGCAGGTCTTTTGAGAATATATATTTTGACCTTAGGTCTACAATGTCAAAGCAGTTATAGTCTGAAAATTGCTAAAAAAGGAACAGCGGAACGGGTGTAATGGTTACTCTAATTTATTTCATAAGAATTAAAAGATAATTGATTAAATATAAGTTCTGTAATAACCTTTAAAAAAAATAAGTAGCGCTACAGTACCTCTCAGACAAATGGGACTTTCCTGTGCCAGACCTCTTATATTCCCTTTTCTTTGTGTTTACGTGAATCTGTATCTTCAGCTACCAGATGATCTTGAATATCAACTATACTCGTTCGACCTTCAAATGCCACTTGAATCAGACACATTTCCGATTATCAAAATCCTGTACAATATTTTAGGATAAAGAAAACAATGTCAATAACCGTTGCCACATGACTTATACCCTTTGTAACTCTATTCTCATATACGGAGCAGCTAGTCTTAGACCAATTACGACTTTATTAAAATATCTTGAAAGTACCAGATACCTTTCAGTTGACTAACTGTTTGACCCGACTTAATTGGTCAAACATGATTTATATCTACTAAAGACGTAAGCTGCTAGTTCTTTGAGCTTTTGAATATACTCCAGTACTTTCAAGCATTTGAACCATCGCATGCTTATTAAGTTTATCCTAAGTTTTTTATTTCAGCTAGGTGATCAGTTTTCGATAAAAAATAATTTAAACAAATCGTTAAGCCAATAAGTTTACGTATTCTACTCCAATACTGGTGAATACAACATACATGTACGTTGCAAGAGACTGTAAAAGAAGGTCCTGAACTCACACCTTGTCATGCAAAAACGTGATTATTGTCTCATCACAGGTCCAATCTTCAAATTCCGTTTCATGTCCAATCCTGAATTCATACAGCAAAATAGTCGTTCAGATGAGCAAATACTTTGAAAATCTTGTAAGGGTATGTTTAGTTAAAGTATTTGCTGAATTTATACAGGAGGAGTTATAGATACATGTTCCATTGACAATTCATTATTGCAAATCACAGGTATCTTCTAGATTATTCTGAGATATATGCATACGACTGGTGCAAGCACGATTTACACCCCGCGCTGTATTTTGATCATTAGCTGCAATAAATACGAAAAACAATAAGAATGAAAACAGTTTAAAGCAAAGATAAGACTAAACCATGAAATAAATTGTGTACCTACATGAAATTGTATTACTGTGGGTGTCAAGAGCAGTCGTGCAGACATTTGTGCAGACAATGTCTGACATGGACGGAGCATATTCTTCGTGACCAACTGTCACAACAGGAAATTGCAAGAAGTTAGTTGCAAAAGGTTGATATAACCTAAACCATTATCTATATGTTGTGCCAATAAAGGAAATTGTAAAGTCTGCATTTAAAGCCAGGTATAAATTCCAAATCTAAAAGCGAGCATACGACAACTATACTTAATTAAAATATGATACTTAAGCTATCAATAGTATGAAAATCATGAATACTTAAGGTACCTTTATGCTACGAAGTGGGTGTGCACACAAAACAAAACGTATGAAATAAAATGCAAACACGATTTTATATAATAAAGACTTATTTTCGGCATACCTTCAATTGCGTCTTCAGTTGATCATACTCTTTATTGGTCATCACCGGGTTACCTGATACATAAGGCATTGAAGGTTCTAATAGCTTTTGTTAATTAAATCCTGCAATGTATATACTACACAATCAGATAAGCGATCGCAAGAAAATCAATCAGAAATAACAATCCATACACTAAAAACCAAAAAACATACCAACGATATCTTGGTTATTTTGAAAGCTAACATAACCTTTAATCCCTTGGTTCTCTTTCCCAAGCCCTTGACCTTTAAATTGTTTTGATGGTGTGGTTGTAGGACATGGTCGGATCTCTTTCGTGGGAGTGAACGACAAACTGCAAACACCAAACACAACAAAACTCCTAAATTAACAAACAATCTGACTCTGTGTAGTTCCAAATAGCATAATTTAAAAAAAATAAAAATAAATAATAATTATACCTGAAGATTAAAACCGTATATAAAGGTACAACGGGAACCAAACCATTAGCACTCGGTAACGGATAGAACATATCCATATGAGCAGAAATACTAACATCGTACTTCTGTATTCTTTCTATTTACTTAATGAAGAGCATCGATGTGTTTACCTGGAGTCCAATCTAAATGAAGAGTATCGATGTGTTTACCTATAGTCCAATTACACAATGGCACAATCACTTCTGTCTTCTTTCTATTTACTTAATGAAATTATAAAACGATTTCAACCAGCTTACCTGTTTAGTGACGCCATCAAAGTCCTTAACAACACAATCACCTGGATAAGAAAACAGAATCAAAAACCAATTAAAGCAGCGAGTGAGTGATTATCACCAAGTGTGTGTTCTATAAAGTGGGGGAACAATCGGTATTATAACTTTTATTAAACAACAAAAAATAGCTAATGTTAACAGTAACTGAGGCTGATAATTCTTACCACACATGTTTTTGACAAACCTTGATCTAAACCAATCATCCACCCCAAAATCTTCCGGTGCCAACAATTGCGATTCTTGGTGACAATTCCTGAAGATTCTAGTTATGTGTGTGTTAGATTTTTTAAAGGCGGTGGAAGCTTTTGGGTTAACCAACAGGCTATGGACTGGGCCTTATCATGTTAGTAGGCCGAGACAAAATAAAGAACTGTAGCATAAGCATACACGACGTCGTATTAAACGGTAAATAATATATATAGTAATAACACATTATCACTTTGCTTTCGTTTTGGGTTTTCTCTATATATTTTCGTTTCGGTATTGGTCGAGTCTTCAAACAAAGCTTTTCACGCTGCCACACCAAGTTCTCTTCTAATTTCCAAAGGTTATATTATTTTCTATCATTTATCTATATTTTCATCATCAACCGTAGTTTATATATAATTATTATATGTGCTTGTTTCTTGTATTTTTAGTTGGTATTCTATATATTTAGCAAATGAATCTTGAAACCCATTTGTTTATGCTTGTGCTTTCACGTGAGATTTCATCATGTTTAACTGCCTATGCAGCCTTCTTAAATAATATTTTGCATAGCTTTTATAGTAATAAATAAATAAATAAATAAATAAAACAGTTCAACTTAGTTTGACGATTAGTAATATTTAACCCACTATTAGAAAATAAACTTGTTTATCTCTTTTTAGACTAATAGACCTGGACATAATTGTTTACGGGATAGAGCATAAGAACTAATAAAAATGACATAAAAACTTAAACATTGCATAACTTATAATATAGGGCTTATTAATATTTTAAACTTGGCAAAAACTAAACTTTTACATTTTAAAACATATAAGATGTGTACAATGTCAAAAGTATATAAATACTTTTAAAAAAGTTATTTTGTGCTTTCTCGTCATACATATTTATATATATCTAAGACGCGACTATTATATTTTTAGGTCGTTGTTAAAAGCTCATGACTTTTTGATATACGTTATATCGTTGTAATCCATTGCTAATAACTACGGTGAGTATTCACGAACCCCCTTTTCTAACTATTTTAATCATTTTGGGGTGGATGCATGAATTATACTTGAATTAAATTGATTGTTATTTATTGAATTCTTTTGACCTATACTTTTGAACCTAAATCAAACTCTTGAACTTTATTGTGAACTTATGACTTGTTTTGAACTTAATGAACCGTATGTGCTATGACCTAAAGTCTCACCTTATTGGTGGAGCGTTCTATACCTAAAGTCTCGCCTTATTGGTGGAGCGTGCAAAGTCTCCCATGTTCGGAGCGTTCTTAATTGTATATAATAGTTGTATGATGTACTGTTCGTACATTCGCATTGTTCGACACCTATCAGTAGATAATATGGATAGCGATATTCGAGGTCGGCCAACCTCTCGTTCACTATGTTACGGGACGCATATTATTTATTTTAGGGGCTTTGCATGGCATACATTATTATATACGTGGTACTTGTATTGTGAACTATTACGACCGCGTGTGCTTGACTACTAGACATACTACTTTATATGCAATGGGTTGTGAACAGACAGGTTGCAAATTTTGTATGGGCGGGATTTGCAACTGAGTAGATTTACAATGCCTTTGCCTTTTGAACTTTCTCAAAAGGTTTTTCATATTATATAAACCGTGTGTACTCACCAACTATTTTCATAGTTGACCCGTTTTCTCTCATGCATTTCAGGTGATCGTCAATAAGTTTTTCTTCAAGGTCTATGCATAATGAAGTTTTCACATGTCACTACTGATCATTATGTATTAGAAAGCTATCTTTTGGGAAATAAACTTTGTATCTTAAATTGCCGATGTCGGCTATAACAATGTTGTAATGATATAATTTTCCTTTAATGTAAATTATGGATTGTTTTATATCTCTTTTGTGATGATTATTGATCATGTTGCACCTCGTGTTTCCGCCTTCGGCGGGGTGTTACAGATTGGTATCAGAGCTAAAGGTTATAGAGAATGCCGATTTTTCTAAAATAAAAATCGCAACTATAACCAATGTGACATTTTCTTAAAACACCGAACATCATACGAGTCGACTAGTCCTAGCATTGCATCATTAATCCTCAAGTAGACATAGCCTGATCACCTATGTCTAATTCAGGAAGAATCATGTGATGAAGGGAGTAGTAGTCTCAGATCATGTTTGGTCGGGCCTAAAGAGTCTGATCACCTGAAATTGCATTGGTGGGGTGGGTATGTATAACATGTTTGTGTGTTCGCATTTATGTTACTGTACCTTGTTTATGCTTTCTCTTTGCTACCTTACGACTTGTTAGACTAAGCACGTCTTTCATCCGGTCATATTACGATCTCTATGTCACGACTATCTTTGTACTGTACGTCATCCATTTTCGACAGTAAATCTCTTACTCAACCCAACGTTTTGGTCTATTGTAGAACCATGGCCGCAATAAACACCTACTCAGAACATAACAGCAATGAAGGCTCAAACAATAATAACGCTACTGGAATTGCGGATCTCCTCACCCAGATTATAGCGCACCTTGACGCAAGACGACCCAATAATGGAGCAGGTACCTCGGATAACGGTCAGGGATGCAGCTATAAGACTTTCATGACATGCAAGCCGATGGAATTTCACGGCACCGAAGGTGCCATTGGCCTGCTATCATGGTTTGAGAATGTTGAGTCAAAACTCAGTATCACGAAATGTGCTGAAGGGAATAAGGTTGAGTTCTCTGCGGGTCTACTCCAGGGTCGAGCATTGACTTGGTGGAACAACCAGCTACAGACCAGAGGAAGAGAAGCTGCAAATGGATTATCTTGGGAAGCATTCAAGAAATTACTAACTGACGAGTACTGCAGAAAAGATGAAGTGCAGAATCTGGAAGCGGAATTTTGGAACCACTTGATGGTAGGAGTAGAAGTCGACAAGTACACAGCTCGTTTCCATGAGCTGACTAGGATGGTTCCTCACATGGTCTCCACTGTGGAGAAGCTGATCGATCGATATATTTGGGGATTGATCCCTGAAATCAGGAGGGATGTCACTTCATCGAATCCAACCACTCTGCAAGCCGCTATGGGCATGGCATACCGCTTGACAAATGATGTGATCAGGTCTGGTGAACTAACGAAAGGAAACGACAGAGGTCGAAAGAGACAGGAAGATCAGCAAAGAAGCCGTGACCAAAACCAGCAGGACAAGAGACAGCAAGTAGTTGGAAACTACGGAGCAATAAATCAAGGGCCCAGAAGATATGCAGGTCCACATCCTATGTGCACTCGATGTAACTATCACCACTCAGGAGACTGCCCAAGGTGCACCAACTGCGGACAGACAGGCCACTTCGTGCGGAATTGCTCAAACAGGACTGGGAAGCAAGGACAAAGGCTAGCATGTTATGAGTGTGGAAGCTTGGATCATCTTCGGAATACCTGTCCAAAGTTGAAAAGAACTTCTAACCAATGAGAGAATCATCCAAACCTGGCGTTGGCAATTGAAGGCCCTCGAGATCAGAACATTGATATTCCCCCCGCACGTGGCAGAGCTTACTTCCTAGGGAATCATCTAACCCCGCAGAACCATGACAACATACCTGTCCAAAGTTGAAAAGAACTTCTAACCAAGGAGAGAATCATCCAAACCTGGCGTTGGCAATTAAAGGCCCTCGAGATCAGAACATTGATATTCCCCCCGCACGTGGCAGAGCTTACTTCTTAGGGAATCATCTAACCCCGCAGAACCATGACAACATGCCGGGTACATTCTTTTGAACAACCTCCTTACTTCCATACCACCTAATTTTGAGTGCATGACTTATTTCCATTTCTTACCAAGTTCACGACATTAATATAATCCGAGACCTAGCGTTTTCGACCTTAGTTACCTTTTTATTAGTTGATTTGATTGGTGTAAACAATTCCAAAACCGAGCCAATCTTTCAAAAGACTTTTTTCAAGGATGTTGAATCCTATCTTTCTGACAAATTGTCTCCTAGCTTGATCGAGTGACAATTCTTTTTTTTTTGATGAGTTGCGAAAATCAAGCTAAGTGTTAAGTTGTTATTCAAACCGATTCAGTTTAATCTCATGACAGTTCTTGTTTGATGAGTTGTGAGATTAAATTAGAATCGAATACCTGAAGGTCTTTTGAGTGCTACGCTCGAGAATGGGAAAGTTTGCCCCCATCAAATCTAACCATGAGAACGTACATTTGTAGAATGAATGAATTGAATTCAGGGACTGAATTCCTTTTACGGGTGGAGACTGTAGCAACTCGTACTTTTCAGACTATAATTAGACTATTTATTTTAACCTATTATTATTAATGTTTTAGGTAATATTACTTTTATAAGTAATTACGTAAAATCAATCGCGTACGCTTAACTCGTAACCAATAATAGACTATGATCAGTCTACGTGTTTTAGGCATTTAGTTTTCTAATAGATATATTTTATATGAACTATTGCTATTTTGCTATTTTACCATTCTTAAGTAAACTTTATACGTTTTAAGTTTTATGTATAATCGAACCTATGTTTCTTAAGTTTTAACTATATTTACGCACTCCGTTACACTTATCACTCATATAATATACTAATACATAGTATATTGATACGTTTTAATATTTTTATAAGTATTATATTTTTATGTTGCCCGGTTTTAAGTTTCGTGACTTAAGGGTTTAACATTAGTAATTACCGGGATCAAACTCTACTCTCTAGACCCTACACTATCATTAAGTAACTATATTTTATATAAGATTAACATGAAATTTCCATTTCATCTCCTGGTGCCACGTCTACTCAACATAGCATCTGTCTATATAGTTAATAACACATTATCACTTTGCTTTCGTTTTGGGTTTTCTCTATATATTTTCGTTTCGGTGTTGGTCGAGTCTTCAAACAAAGCTTTTCACGCTGCCACACCAAGTTCTCTTCTAATTTCCAAAGGTTATATTATTTTCTATCATTTATCTATATTTTCATCATCAACCGTAGTTTATATATAATTATTATATGTGCTTATTTCTTGTATTTTTAGTTGGTATTCTATATATTTAGCAAATGAATCTTGAAACCCATTTGTTTATGCTTGTGCTTTCACGTGAGATTTCATCATGTTTAACTGCCTATGCAGCCTTCTTAAATAATATTTTGCATAGCTTTTATAGTAAAAAATAAATAAATAAATAAATAAATAAAACAGTTCAACTTAGTTTGACGATTAGTAATATTTAACCCACTATTAGAAAATAAACTTGTTTATCTCTTTTTAGACTAATAGACCTGGACATAATTGTTTACGGGATAGAGCATAAGAACTAATAAAAATGACATAAAAACTTAAACATTGCATAACTTATAATATAGGGCTTATTAATATTTTAAACTTGGCAAAAACTAAACTTTTACATTTTAAAACATATAAGATGTGTACAATGTCAAAAGTATATAAATACTTTTAAAAAAGTTATTTTGTGCTTTCTCGTCATACATATTTATATATATCTAAGACGCGACTATTATATTTTTAGGTCGTTGTTAAAAGCTCGTGACTTCTTGATATACGTTATATCGTTGTAATCCACTGCTAATAACTACGGTGAGTATTCACGAACCCCTTTTTCTAACTATTTTAATCGTTTTGGGGTGGATGCATGAATTATACTTGAATTAAATTGATTGTTATTTATTGAATTCTTTTGACCTAGACTTTTGAACCTAAATCAAACTCTTGAACTTTATTGTGAACTTATGACTTGTTTTGAACTTAATGAACCGTATGTGCTATGACCTAAAGTCTCACCTTATTGGTGGAGCGTTCTATACCTAAAGTCTCGCCTTATTGGTGGAGCGTGCAAAGTCTCCCATGTTCGGAGCGTTCTTAATTATATATAATAGTTGTATGATGTACTGTTCGTACATTCGTATTGTTCGACACCTATCAGTAGATAATATGGATAGCGCTATTAGAGGTCGGCCAACCTCTCGTTCACTATGTTACAGGACGCATATTATTTATTTTAGGGGCTTTGCATGGCATACATTATTATATACGTGGTACTTGTATTGTGAACTATTACGACCGCGTGTGCTTGACTACTAGACATACTACTTTATATGCAATGGGTTGTGAACAGACATGTTGCAAATTTTGTATGGGCGGGATTTGCAACTGAGTGGATTTACAATGCCTTTGCCTTTTGAACTTTCTCAAAGGGTTTTTCATATTATATAAACCGTGTGTACTCACCAACTATTTTCATAGTTGACCCGTTTTCTCTCATGCATTTCAGGTGATCGTCAATAAGTTTTTCTTCAAGGTCTATGCATAATGAAGTTTTCACATGTCACTACTGATCATTATGTATTAGAAAGCTATCTTTTGGGAAATAAACTTTGTATCTTAAATTGCCGATGTCGGCTATAACAATGTTGTAATGATATAATTTTCCTTTAATGTAAATTATGGTATTGTTCTATATCTCTTTTGTGATGATTATTGATCATGTTGCACCTCGTGTTTCCGCCTTCGGCGGGGTGTTACAAATATATATATATATATATATATATATATATATATATATATATATATATATATATATATATATATATATATATATATATATATATATATGAAAACGTATGAAAACGGGCGAAAACGTAAGAAAACAGATGAAAACGTATGTAAAAAATTCGAAAACAGATGAAAACGTAAGAAAACGGACGAAAACGTATAAAAACGGACGAAAACGTATTAAAATGGACGAAACGTATGAAAATGGGTGAAAACGTAAGAAAACAGACGAAAACGTATGAAAACGAGCGAAAACGTAAGAAAACAGACGAAAACGTTTGAAGACGGGCGAAAATGTATGAAAACGAACGAAAACGTAAGAAAACTAGCGAAAACGTAAAAAACCGACGAATATGTATGAAAAAAGAAAAAACGTAAAAAAAACGCAAAAAAAAAAAAAAAAAAAAAAAAAAAAAAAAAAAAAAAAAAAACCTTGAATTAAAGGAAAAAAAGACGTGAAGTTAAAAAAAAAAAAAAAAAAAAAAAAAAAAAATGGAAAAAAAAAAGAATAAATGAGATAGACAAAAAAGACAAGAAAAAAAACATGGACTTAGTTTGTCTTATTAAATCTTAGGTTAATCCTCACTATTAGATCAAACTAGATGAATGGTGGGGATTTGTCCCTCAGTTTGTAACAAAAACTTAGTTTGTAAACATGGGCGGAGCTATATGAGGACAAGGGAGGGTCCTGGCCCCCCTAGGTTCAAGCCCGTTAGTGTATTTATTTGCGATTTCATGAGTATTTTCGGAAAAAAATTATTTCGGCCCTCCCATTTAATGTATTTCCCGAAAAAAAAATTATTTCGGCCCTCCCACGGAAATTTTTCTAGCTCCGCCACTGTTTGTAAAATAACTCACCTCATCATTATATACTTTACTTTTTAGGATTGTGAATCATACTTTCTTATAATCTTGTAATGATAGATGAGCCTAATAAATAGGTATAAAAAGAGACCTAATGCATTAATAATATGTACATTTGGTCAAATGTACATGTCATTAATACATTAGATCAATTTTTAGGCCTATTTATTAGGTTCATATATCACAAACATCTGGTCATTCTGTATCATTATATTTGAAATTTTATAGAGGTCAAACATGTGTACCAATTATATGTATAGTGATGTGTATTAAAGACCTGAAAAAAAAGGAACTAAACGACGGAAAATTGGATGTTTAGAACTTTAGATGGATAGCAACATTTTGGTTTAAGTAATAATTTGTATAAAGAATTCAAAATTAAGATCTGGTGTTTAAAGAAAAGTAGTAGGAGATGCGTGGGTTTCGCCTACCAAATGTATTCCAAACTTGCCACTAAATTTGAATTTATTTACCAATATGCCATCTTATTTATTTTGATCAAGTGACATCATTACTGATACATCTAACGGCTCAGATTGCTTCCTATGCTTCCTACACTTGTGACGTCGTCACGTTATGGTTGTGACGTTGTTAGCCCGTCGTCATTAGCGTTTCGTCCAAAGTTGTGTCGCCTTTGTGACTCTGTCAAGCTGTAATTAGTGACACCGTCAACTATCCAGCCTTCATATTTATCTTACTCGTTACATGTAAAATATTCATCAAATCATCATGCCAAAATACAAGTGACGGCGTCACGTTGTATTTGTGATGCCGTTAGAGTCCCTTTCCCTGATGAAATCGTGACTTGGTCATTTTCTTCGTCCAAAATAAAAAAACATGTTGGTTTTCATCTTTCGCGTCCCAAGTACCTAAAATGTGAAAAGAAACGATTTAAGGCAATAATTGATCACATATGTACGAGTTTATAGACTAAATGGCCCCCCTAGAACGCACGTTTTAAATAGGTCTCACTTTCTAATAAAACAAAATATCATGTCAATTTAACAAGAAAAAGAAACTTGGTCACACGAAACGCTTTAGCAAAAAACATCCAACCAATTTTTAAACGCGTGTCGAGAATTCTCTAAAGTTGCACATAACAGTCGCACAAAATTAAATTTGAAAAACAATTTTCTTGAACCCAAAAATGAAAAATGAGCCATTTTAAAATGAGTAGTCATTGAGAGGCCTAAAAGACATGGCTAAATTCATGTCTAAGCTTATGTGTCATCATTCTAATAGCTGCAGCTAAAAGACTCACTTTTTCACAAGCCATTAGGATCACGTCACATACGTTTAGTAATGAATTTAAGCACACAAATTAGGTCGCCTAATCATTTTCCTTTTAAAATTACTCTAATAAAAAATATTGCAAACTTTGTAATATACGCCAAAGTAACAAAACACACGAAAACTTTAAGGTCAAACACCCACACCAGTGTCCGTATCACATTCTCGTATGTATGGCATCTTTAACCCAACAACCACTTTCATCTCCTTTTCGCACGTGCAAACCCACACGCACCCCATTTCCCTCACGATCTCCGTCAACGTGGTGCCCGTTGACCAACACCCGATCATCACACCATACAAAAATCATCTCAATAACCACCAGTTCGGGGAGTTTATTAAGGTGTTACAAGACAAAAGTAACATCAATGTCTGTGAATATGACAAGTGAGAAGAAGAAAGTACAAGTGTTTGATTCTGAAGAATCTTTGTCTGTGTCTTTGGCTGAATATGTCAATGTTTTATCGGATAAGTTTGTTAAGGAAAAGGGCTCTTTTACTGTTGTTGTTTCTGGTGGATCTTTGATCAAGTCACTCAGGTAAAATGGATTTTTATATTTATTTATTTATTTTTTAAGGATTTTGATTTTATGTTTATTTATGCGTGGTGCAAACAACTCTGAAGTGGTCACGCCAGCTTTCTTAAAAAGGGAGGGCTTTTTGTGACCTTGTGGCGTGGACTCAAACCCCATGGAACGAGAACTAAAAATGACGAGATGCATTTACAAGAAACTAAATCTAGATAAGACTATAAACACATTTATCTAGATAAGAAATTTGAGATTTTTTACAAGAATTAGCACTACTATGCAAAAATCCAGGGTGTCTTGAGACCTACCTTGGTTCCATCACTGATTAGTCTGCTAAAAGGTAGGAAACCATGGTTACCCGAGATAAAAAAAAAAAAAAAAAAAAAAAAAAAAAAAAAAAAAAAAAGAAAGAAAGAAAGAAAGAAAGAAATGAAAAGATCATGTAATTAGCTGAAACACAAGACAATGCAAATTGTCATAGATGAATTAGCCATATGAGTGTTTGGCTAAGATAATAAGTGTTGGATAGAGATGAATTAGCAACTTCCGAACCACTTATTAGAAACTGCTTATTTTACTCTTAGTAGCTATTAGCTAATAGTTAAGGCAGTACTTTGGATTTTGGTGGGCTTGTGACATAATCACAAAGTAGGCTGGCTATCACGAAAAGTCTAAATTTTGATAGATGTAGTGTTGCGAAAATTGTTACTCCGTATATACTTATATGTATCCAGAAACAACAATGTACATTGATAAATATTGCCAAAGATGAATATTATGAGTGCTCAAAACCTCTCCCCTAATCATAAGCAGTTTGCTTCTATTTAAACGCTCGAAACTGCTAATATGCTATATCAAAAGGCAGCAATCTGATAAGCGATTGTAGCTAGCAATCCCAAACACCCCTTTGAATACAAGTTCCTTTTGCTTTGGTAAAAAAAAAAAAAAAAAAAAAAAAAAAAAAAAAAACTTTGGTTTTAAAAACAATCTTGTTTTCTTGCTGGATAATTTCCTGCTTTCTAGTTTGTTTGATTTGTATACTTGCGTAAACGATGCATATATTATAGCTCAATGTTGTTTTCTTGATTGTATAATGTGATTCGGATATGTGATTGTGAATTTGGGAGTGATTTAACTGATGGGTCTTTTGATACTGTTATTGAAGGAAACTAGTGGAAGCACCATATATTGATTCAATAGATTGGTCGAAATGGCATATGTTTTGGGTGGATGAAAGAGTGGTTCCTAAAGATCATCCAGATAGTAATTATCTGCTTGCTTATGATGGGTTTCTCTCCAAGGTTAGTTTCTGAAATTGGTTGTTTCGTATCTGAACAAAGAAGGGTCCAGTCTTTGATTTCACAAGTTATGTTTACAATTTCAGATTGTTGTTAATTCTGGTTAGGCAAACTGCAGAAAAGAAAAATAGGGTAGTAAACACCACATGGACACAGCAAATTTAATTGTTTTGTTAGGTTTTGAAACTCTTTCAAACTACAACCAGCCACCCTAGTTACGTATATCTTAGAATTATAGTTATTATAACCATAACTGGACACGACCCTCATAAAACCCCAGAAATTGGGTCATGCTCTCATGTGTCAGGTTGAATTGGATCAAGAACCATTTGGGATCACACACACATATTAATCCTTAACTTCGAGAGTTATCTGCAATACATTAATGTCTTTGTCTCTTTATCCTGGCAGGTGTCGATCCCTCCTGGAAATATTCATGCCATTAATGACACATTGTCAGCAGAGGGTGCTGCAGACGAGTACGAGACCAATATCAAAAATCTGGTTCAAAAGGGGATAATCAGCACATCTGAAGCAAGTGGGATTCCAAAATTTGATGTTATGCTATTGGGAATGGGACCAGATGGACATGTAGCATCTTTATTTCCTGGACACCCTCTACTTCAAGAAAAGAACAAGTGGGTTACCTTTATCAAGGAATCACCAAAACCACCTCCAGAAAGAATCACGTTTACTTTCCCAGTAATCAACTCTTCTGCAAATATCGCGCTTGTGGTAGCTGGGGCTGGTAAAGCCCATCCGGTTCATGTAGCTCTGGGCAATGGTCAGGACCCTGATGTGTTGCCTGTTCAATTGGTCTCGCCTGAAGGAGAGCTTACATGGTTTTTGGACAAAGATGCGGCTTCAAAGCTTTAGAGCCCAACATAATGTGAGTTGATCCCAACTGTTTTAGAGTTGCTTGGAACATGGCCACATATAAGCCCGGTACATCGAATTGTAGACTTTTAAGGTCAACAGACCATTTTGAGCCTCAACATTGTAATGTACTTTAAGTAAAGAATAATATTTAAAACACTTCAGTTCTAAGCAAGAATGAGGAATATAATAAAGCTACCAAAGTGACATTCTCAAATATTTGTTCAGGACTATTCTCCATTGGTTTTATATAAACTATTACCATTGTTGTTGTATCTCTATCTCTATTTTGACTACAAGAAAGTCACATTAGCCTCCATTTACAAATGTCCTTCCTAGGTGACATCCAAAAGTCTGATGTTGCATTTTGGGCAAATGCAGTATCTTCAGATGGTTTACTAATTTTAGTATTCTCTGCCTTTGCTGGGGTTGCTTTGGCCATCATGATCCGCCTCCTTGTCAGGTTTGTCAATGCTTGAGGGGTCTTTTCATCTGCTTTTGAAAGTGATATTATGATAATTAGTATTGAGATCAAATAACTATTGTTAACTAATTCTAATGCTAGAAGTAATAAGATCAGATAATTATACATTTGATTGTTTGAAAAATCTAATTATCTAAGGAATCTGTAGATTACGTGACCGAAAAGGACATTATTGTGAAAAGAACGAAGTAAAGTTATATATGAGAATGAATTCACATAATTTAGGTTAAGGATGTGGATAATATGTGCTTTTTTTTTTTTTTTTTTTTTTTTTTTTTTTTTTTTTTTTTTGGTAAAAGTGTGAAATATATTAGCACCAAAAAATATGATGGAGTCAAGCCATGGCATTCCATGGACATTTTCCATGGCTACATAAGCTGACAATTGCATTATTTGTTCAAGCAATGCCTAAGTACTATAATCCTACCAATCTATACATCTAAGAATCCATTTTGTCTTATTTATACCAGTTTGTACTGTGAAAAATCCATCATTTGTATCCAGAATCCATTCTTTAACAGCAACCACATCTCTAGGCTATTCAATCAGAATGCGGTTTCTTAAACACATAGAAGCAGGTAACTTTCCTTATGATGACTACATTTCCTTAAATCACAGGATCACATTTTAGCCTGTTGCAAATAAACCCCACTCCCAGGCTTATAAGCTAAAAGAATACAAGCAACTAAGGCATCATCCTCAAGTTATAAAAGCCTTCTGCACAAACCCATAAATCCTTCTAAATTTTCCTGTCACTTTGAATGCACCAGAGTATTTTCCATCTACCCAGGACCAGGAGTGACTTTAAAGTCAAGGATAACTATAGAATCCCACAATATGATATCATAACCAAAGACCATGTTAAGTAGACTACCCCTCACTAAACCATGGTAGAATGGAAAGGAATACATAGCAAGGCTTCACTCACAGGAAGCAACCATCTATCCAACAACAACAACAAACCCAATCCCGCCGGAGCAGGGTATGGGGGAGGTAGAATGTAGACAGATCCTACCAAGCAAAAATGGGGCACCAAAAACCAAAACACAAGGGGTAAGGCAACAAAGAGACGCCTAAAAAGCCTAACGCCAAAACTTCTTAAACCCACGAAACACCTAGCCAGAGCTACCCGCAAATCCTAATTCTATCTCTCCACGCCTTCCTATATGAGGTCATGTCCTCGGACAAGAGAAGCTCCTTCATGTCGAGCTTAAGTCTATCCTCCTACCTGAGTTTGGGTCTACCCCTCCTTCTCAAACCATCTACTACAAGCGCTTCGACTCTTCTTACTGGCGATGATTGTGGCCTCCTCTTGACATATCCGAACCACCTTAACCTACCTTCTCTCATCTTCGAAATAATTGTCTCGACCTCAAGTTTTGCTCTGAAAACTCTGTTCGGAATCATGTCAAGCATGGTCTTACCACAAGTCCACCTTAAGATTCTCAGTTCCGCCACTTCGAACCTGTTAGCATGGGCCTTGGAGATAGGCCAACACTCAGACCCCTACAACATAGCCGGTCTAAACATCGCCTTATAAAATTTTCCTTTTAGCTTTAAAGGGACATTCTTGTCACAAAGGACTCCCGACGCCGCCCTCCATCTTGCCCAACCATCTATCCATTAATCCATATTCCAAACACCCTGTGACTCCCAGAAATAATAGGTGGTTTTAACTTACCTTAGATAATCAATTTGGTTAAAGGTCATTTAAAGCGAGTTTTAACAAAATCTGTTCATCTAGACATTTCAAGTTTTAACAATCAGATAAATTCTTTTTTTTTTTTTTTGAAAGACCAATAACAATCTCAAAAATAATTACAAATATCTGAGTCATCCAACATAACAAGCCTGTAAACAAATGTTATAAAAAAACTAATTATGATTACGTTGTGTTATGTCTTATATTGCCTGTTTTAGGACCATAACGTACCTCCAAAAGGTTAAAACTCAAACGAGTAAAGTTAACATTCTCAAATTCCATTCTGAGGAAGACGTAGCTGTGGCTCTTGCTAAATACATTGCTGATCTATCTGCTAAATTCATAAAGGAAAATGGATCTTTCTCGGTTGTTTTATCTGGAGGTACACTCATTGATACTCTCAGGTAACATCTTTCTCAGTCTATTGAAAACCTAACTTTTTGCCTTAGGGAAATGAATAATATGATATCAAGTTTGTAACAGGAAACTACTTGAGCCTCCTTACATAGATTCAATAGAATGGTCAAAATGGTTAATTTTCTTCTTGGATGAGAGGGTGGTTCCCTTGAATCACCCAGACAGCAATTATAAACTTGCCTTAGATGGTTTTCTGTCGAAGGTAATGAAAAAGACGATCATTTTTGTGTTTGTACATGTGTGTGTGATGTTACAAAGTTCCGACCAAGTAGCATGTTATGGCAGGTACCAATACCCAAGAGTAACATTTATGGCATCAATGACAAGTTATCAGCAGAAGACGCAGCTGATGACTATGAAGGACGTCTAAAGCAGTTGGTCAATAAGAAGTTAAAAAAATCAGGAAGTAGCGAGTTTGCCAACTTTGATCTGATGCTGCTAGGAATGGGTCCAGATGGGCACGTGGCGTCTCTATTTTGCTGGCATTTCCAGCGGTTTGAGAAAACAAAATGGGTGACTTTTATTAAGGATTCACCCAAACCACCTTCTGAAAGGATCACATTCACCTTTCCGCTGATCAATGCAGCATCAGAAATTGCAATGGTTGTGACAGGGGAGGATGCAGCAGATGCCGTGAAAATAGCATTAAGAAAAGCGTCAAATTCTAATAGCTGTTTCCCTC
Source organism: Artemisia argyi (assembly GCA_030686995.1). Classification (NCBI taxonomy): domain Eukaryota; kingdom Viridiplantae; phylum Streptophyta; class Magnoliopsida; order Asterales; family Asteraceae; genus Artemisia; species Artemisia argyi. The sequence goes on from CM060697.1 coordinate 108,597,151, forward strand.
TGCCGGTCGAGAAGGTTTCACCCGTTGGGAAACTCACTTGGTTTCTGGACAACGATGCTACTTCAGGATTATCTCGTTAACTGTCTTTCACAAGGTCGATTTTAGACAAGTGTGCGATTCATAGAATTTTCATGGTATAAATAAAAAGAGGTGACTTGTAGACAACACTGAATGAATTTACTACCATTGTAATATAATAAAACTGAAACTTGCCAACCTATGTGTTGATTGATGTTTAATGAATTTGAAACTAGATTCCATGGTTCATGATATCATGTTTATATGGTGAATAACTGAATACTACTAAACTTGAAATGCTAATAATGGCAATAATCGAAGTGCCACAGAGAAGGATTGCCTAATTTCTTTGCTTAAAGAAATTAAATGCAATTTGGCAGAATTCAGTTCCAATCATACTTATAACCAAGCAGGATGATGGAATTTGTAACAGATTTCCGACATATTTAGTGAACGAAGAGACCTCTAATAGTTTTCAATCCAATATTATTTTATAGGACAACGTCTACCAAAATAACAAAAAAAACAAAAATGTGCATGAGAACAAAGACAACAAATTCACCATCTATAACATGGTAGACAGAGTCACAGACACAATAAGCTAACACAATCATTCTCCATAGCTTAATTTCAACACAATAGACAATCTAGACCTCGCTAACCAGAGACAAGTTCTCAAGCAGACTTCTCTTTTGTGTAAGATCTGACGGCAAAAGCCAACCCCAAGATCACAAGGGGCACGAGAAACTGCAAGATCTTGACAATGAAATCTTGAGTCTTGTCAGGATTGTAGTGCCTGTCAGCAGGTGGAACATACACACGCTTCTTAGGAACAGTTGCTCTGTCTACCTCGCCAATGAAATACTTGTGCATCATTTCTCTAGCATCATCACTATGGCCAACATCCTCAAAATCGTCGGTTGCGTCTTTCCCTGCAATCAATTTATTCATACATCAGTAACCGATATTACTCATTGTCATCGGTCTGCAAGATGTATATATTTCAGACTTACCAGTTGCTGCTAGCAGAACTTCATCACCTCCAGGGTGATCCTCCATAAACGGGGTTACATCATAAACCTGGTACAGTTTACGTTTAACAAAACTTAATCAGAAACCAAAGCAACTGTGACAATAGATAAAACATCTTCTAAAATATGGAAGACATCTAACATCACGTATAAAAAAGATCATTAGCTTATGTAACAATATATGCAAAAAAGAAAACATTTGGGGCCATAAGTTCGTGATTCTTTTAATATATCTCACTGAATATTCTTCAAAGAACAACGCTAAAGTGCTTTAACAAGAATAACTACAAACTTTTTGAGCTACAGGTTGGTTATTTCTAAACCCAATCCAACGTGTTTCAAAGTGTCTCTTAGAGATTGTTTGCGGCGTCTTGGAGCTTAATATCTTATTACTGCTTTGCAAGACAATCAAAATAAAGTATTTGGCAAACCATTCAAAAAAAGTGCTTAGCATATACACTTTCAAATTCTGTTGGCAAACGCATAATCTATATCACAAACGCAATCCCAAACACCCTTTAACCAACATATTTAAAGTTCAGATTCCATATGTAACAAAAATGTACCTAGTAAGGGTATGCAACTATGCGTGTGAGTTCGCTGTTACTAGTATAAAATTTATAAAAAAGTACACCTAACCCCACAATTATTTAGATCAAATGCATGTCACTAGCTAATAACACAAAAACACTAATTAAACACAAATCACATAAACCCATGTACAAAAACTATAATAAGATGAAAAATTCATGCAATCAAGATCAGATAATATCATATAAAGCTACCAAACAAATATTGAAAATTAGAAAAGATCTGACCTTGCCATCAATAATAAGCCAACAATCCTTAGTTTTGTTGTGCTTAGAGATGTCATCAAATACAAACTTTTTGGGATCTGATGCCATTGATGATTTCTTCTTGCTACTACTGCAAAAACAAATATCTTTATTATTATAAGATGAAAAGAAGACAATAAAAAAAAAAAAGGGGATCTTTATTGTAAAGTAGTATTTAAAAAAAAAAAAAAAAAAAAAAAAAAAAAAAAAAGGCTTACGAGAGAGATGATGATGTTGTGGTCCGGCTGATGGTTGGATTCTTCTTGACCAAATGAATATGAATGGGTCTTTATATTTCTATCTGTTTTTAGCTACTAGTACATCTTGGACTTTATTTATTTATTTTTTGAACAACATCTTGGACTTGAATGCACACTTATCTTGATTTTCCGTTTCTTTTTTTTTTTTTTTTTTCTAGCTAAATTACTAGGGGCGTAGTCAAACGGAATCACTATAGTTAGAGTTTGGCCGCTGTTTCGTTTGTTGCTGAAAATGGGTATTAGATTTGATATAGAGTAGAATGACAATGTATATAAAAAAATGTATTATTACAATTGTTTATGTTTGAATGATAAAATATGATATGAAAAAAGTGTGTAGATATTCGAATTTTGTGATGGAAAAAAGAGGGGCTCACAGAATTGATTTCATAAACATCAAATTGGTGAGTAATGAATTTATAAAATATTTTACAAAATAAATATACGCGATTGTACTTATAACAACATGTAATTATTATTTAAGTTTATATACGGATATCCTGAAAAACATTTTTAAAAAACTTTACATAGTATATTTTAACATCATCAACGCACATTATGTGCTACTAAACTCGCACATTTTTTACAACATGATATCAATAGTTAAAGTTAAACAATAACATCAACCTTAATCTCAAAATTTAGAGTAAACTACAGCATTCGTCCTTGTGGTATGCGTTGACCGAAAAGTTTCGTCCTTTGACCGAAAAAAGTGCACCGTCCGTCCTTAACTGCGAAAATTATGTATCGTTAGTCCCTCACCACTCGAGGGTATTTCAGTCTTTACCCAACCATAAGGACCAACGGTGTAATTAACTCTTTTTATTTATTTATTTAACTATTAATAAATAATAATTTTCATACGTTTTATATTTTTGTCCGTTTATTTACGTTTTCATCAGATTTTTACGTTTCCGGCTGATTTTTAACGTTTTTATCCGATTTTTTATGCTTTCGTCAAATTCTTTACGTTTTCGTCTGTTTTTTTACGTTTCCATCCGATATTTTTTACGTTTTTGTCTGACTTTTTATGTTTTCGTCAGATTTTTTACGTTTTCTTCTGTTTTTTATGTTTTCATCCAATTTTTTATGTTTTCCTCCGATTTTTTACATTTTCGTCCGATTTTTACTTTTTCGTCAGTTTTTTTGCGTTGTCGTCTGATTTTTACGTTTTTGTCTGATTTTTTAAACCTGTTTTACGTTTTCGTCTGATTTTTTACGTTTTGTCACATTTTTTACGTTTTCGTCCAATTTTTTACTCTTTCGTCGGATTTTTTTTACGTTTTCGTATGTTTTTTTATGTTTTAACCGATTTTTTATGTTGTCGTCATAAATTTTTTTATATTTTCATCAGTTTTTTATGTCTAAACCCTTTTTTTAGGTTTTCGTCAATTTTTTTACGTTATCGCCAGTTTTTTTTGTTTTCGTCATATTTATTTAACTATTAGTAAATAATAACTTTCATACGTTTTTACTATAGGTTTTTGTCCTTTTATTTACGTATGAAAATTATTATTTATTAATAGTTAAATAAATATGCCAAAAACGTAAAAAAATCTGACGAAACGTAAAAAAATTGAAGGAAAACGTAAAAAAATATGACGCAAATGTAAAAAATCGGACAAAAACTTAAAAAATCTGACGAAAACATAAAAAATCTGATGAAAACATAAAAAATCAGACAAAAACGTAAAACATCAAATGAAAACGTAAAAAATCGGGCGAAAACATAAAAAACGGACAAAAACGTTAAAAAATCAGACAAAAACGTAAAAAATAAGACGAAAACGTAAAAAAAACTGACGAAAACGTAAAAATCAAACGAAAATGTAAAAATTGGAGGAAAAGGTAAAAAATCTGACGAAAACGTAAAAGATCGGATGAAAACGTAAAAAATCTGACGAAAACGTAAAAAATCTGACGAAAACGTAAAAAATCTGACAAAAACGTAAAAGATCGGACGAAAACGTAAAGAAATATATGAAAACGTAAAAATTCTGACAAAAACGTAAAAAGTCAGACAAAACGTAAAATTAAATATAAACGTAAAAAATCGGACGAAAACGTAAAAAATGGACGAAAAGGTTAAAAATATCGGATGAAAACATATAAAATAGACGAAAACGTAAAGTAAAAAATCAGACAATACGTAAAAAATCAGCCGAAAACGTAAAAAATCTGATGAAAAACATAAATAAACGGACGAAAAATATAAAACGTATGAAAATTATTATTTATTAATAGTTAAATAAATAATAAAAAAAAAAGAGTAAATTACATCGTTGGTCCTTATGATTGGGAAAAGATTGAAATACCCTTGAGTGGATGAGGTATAACGACCGTTAGTGATGCCAGTTTGAGTGAGGGACTAACGATACATAACGTTTCGCAGTTAAAGATGGACGGTGCACTTTTTCGGTCAAAGGACGAAACTTGTCGGTCAACGCATACCATAAGGACGAATGGTGTAGTTTACTCCAAAATTTATGTCAGCTAAAAAAAGTTAAATTTTTCATCTAATAAAACTTTTTACAAAATATTAATAGATATTAATAAATAATGAAAAACTCATGCATCTTTATTAGTTGTACTTATATCATAGATTTTCATGGCTAAATTATTATATTGTCCATATAGTAATTTTTTTTTTTTATAAATAAATTGGATTTATGTGTAAAACTAGAGTCTATCTTATATGTCCATTGATGCTACCAAAATCCACATGATCGCCATGGTGATGAGCTGGCCATTTGACTTGTATTGATCTTGACTTCGGGTCTTTGGTAACAGTGCTGAAAGATAAAGAAAGCTAGTTAGAGAGGTCCCCGGGCTCTGTCCGGGGGAACCTTGGTGTTGTATAGAATTTGTTTCTCTGTCTAGATTGTGTCGTACCTCAAATAGTTAGCTGATATTTATAGGCTAATGAATCTGTGAGATGGAGAGGATGAAACTGATCTTTGCATGGCTTCATGGAGAGATTGCTTACATGGCTTCATGGAGAGATTTGTATTTGTCCCTCTTTCCTCTTGTCCTTGCTCCTTCCTTTAACAGTTTGTATATGTTGGTATGTATGCATGACTCGTTGTTTTATGTCTCATTATTATAACCTTATTGTAATTTCTACACTAACCATATTAAGCCTCCTAGTTTGTACATGTTAAATGTAAACGCAACATGTACGAACTAATCATGCTTCTTGTAGTATGCGTTTTTGTCAATCTTTTTCCCTTTATTGTTGAGATGTCGATTTTTTTTAAGTGTATTGCTTTGTGCAATGATTTTTTGTCGTTTTTCAAGTGGTCATACTACTTTGCACATTTAGCTAATTTTAGCTATTTATTCCTTTAATGAAGGGACATTGTATTCGTGGACCATTTTATCTAGCTTTATATTAAGCTTTTGCGTAATAGCAATTTATCCTTTTAACGTCGGGAGATTTTCATTGAAATGACTATGTCACTTTCTCGCGATGAGGTTTCGTGTCTTTTTGTGGACGTGCCACTTTGCGCGATAAGTTTTGCGTCTTTGTAAGCAATATAACTTGTTATCCTTTTAATGGCGGGATATTGTATTAGTTTGGACATTTTCGCTTAGCTTTATATTTAGCTTGCGATTAGCTACTTAAAGCTTTTCATCCCTTTAATGTCGGGAGATAATCATGGAAGTGGTCATTCCACTTTTGCGTGATGGAGTTTCACGACTTTGGAGCGGTTGTTCCGCTTTTGCATGATGTGGTTTAACGTCTTTGAAAAAAGTCATTGATGTGTTGCGTGATTGGATCTCACGTCTTTTGAGTGGTATATATCCCACCTTGCAAGTATGATATATTTCGCGTCTTTTGTTTCGGACTAGTCCGCAATTTTAATTTACATAAGTGATTGAGTTCCACGTCATTTGAGTAGTATGTATTCCACTTTCGCGATATGTTTGATGTCTTTGGTAGAGTTTATGCCGCTTCATATATTTATATAGAATCGTATCACACGAACCGCAACATAGTCCTGAAACAAAGAGACTATTTGGTTGTCTTCCTCTCGTTTACACCCAAAAATATGAGTTCAATTTGAAATCAATACATTTGATATGTTTTAGCGGTATAGAGATCCTGGTGTTGCTTGATTGATCTCACATCTTTGTGGCTACATAACTCTCTTTTGATTTATTGTGTAGATAGGAGTTAGGAATACCAAGCAACTAGCCATGGAGGTAACATGAGCGCGTCATTGAGGCACTAATGGAGTGACACTATCTGTGGTTGTGTGATCACTCCCCGGCGTTTCCCCGTTATGATATGATATGACTTTATTTGCTCATGTGTGGAGCCTTTTGATATGATATGCTAATGTATGGTAGTGAAGAAGACATCTCTCCTAATGGTTATCGGAAACTATTGTGGATCTTTTTGTGAGAATTTAACACTAGCGTGGATTTATTTGAGAAAGCTTCGGGAAATACCACCCAACCAATAGAAAATTCGAAACCATAAATGTTAGTACTCGATACATATTTCTAGAAGCGTAAATAGTTTTCGTAAGCTACCATGAAGACCACACTAAAGTGTTGACAGATAATGTGGTGATAACAAAGAAAGAACTTCTACCATTGTTTGGATACACACAATGTGATGGAGGTTTAGTTTACTAAAGATGGGCTTGTAAGATTCACAAGACTAACTATAATAAGAGCGAAGACCAACTATAATAGGTGTAACCACTCACTCCCCCGAGACCATGCATATAAAAGCTAACAGTCTTACTATTTTACCGGGTAATTATAGTAGTATATATAAGATACTCGGATATTTTAGACTAGACTAACCATGTTTAACCTTTTCTATTTGGACTATGATTTGTCCAAGCAGTTTTGTATTTAACTATTTATGTTTTTAATTTTGTGTGTATTTTATTTATAGCCTATTTGTGGCTTTCATGGTTGGACAATGTCTTGATTTCAGCATTTTTACGTATAAGCTTTGTGTCTATTTTATTGCTTTTTTATGGCTTTATTGGTGAGACCATCTCTTTATTTGGATTGTCACCATTATATTATGTATGAAGATTTGTGTGTTTGCAATTTATAGTCTTTTGTTGGCGTTAATGGTCAGACGATGTCTTGATTCAGACATTGTTGGTATTATATGTAAATTGTTTTTTGTGTAAGCTTTCTACACGTTATTCTCTTTTGGCGGGGCGATGTTCTTATTGACCCCGCTAGTTAGCATCAAGCTTTGTGCATTGGTTTACAACTTGTATCCCCTTTTCTTTTTAATGGGATGATGTCTTGATCGACTTTGTCATTTAGCTATGTATCGATCTTTTTTTATTATTTTTTTAGTTAGATACTAATAGCTTTTTATCCCCTAAAACTAGTTGGATGATGTGGTTTACCTAAATTTGACACTTTGTCATGTACGTAGATGTGGAGATATTTGTGCTTCATTTAATCCTTTAATGGCAGGATAAGTGTCATTGGAACGGTCATGCCGCTCGATTTGTGATATAGAGTTTCACATCTTCGGGTGAACTTGCCACCTAGCGCGATGAAAATTTACGTCTCTGAAGCAGTAGTGCCGCTGATGCGTGATGCTTTTTTCGTGTCTTTGGAGTGGACTTGTCACTTTGCGCGTTAAGTTTCGCATCTTTGTAATTAGCATACCATATGTTTCAATGGTGCTATACATGGGCCCGTTGATGGCTCCATATTTGTTTATGTGATTTGTGTGTTGGAGGTGAACCCATGTTGATGTTGTGTATTTATGAAGAAGATACACAATTCTGTTTCACAATATTTGTGCGTATGATGTAATGTGTGTTCACATAGACTTCAAATCGTGGTACTAATCAATTATACAAAATAAGTGGTACCGTTATGAGTTTTATATAACGAACCATAGTCCTTCCAAATACTATCGTGAGTAGAATGATTCATATACAAACCCTTGCCAAGATTGTTGTTTACCCTTTCTTTGAGCTGGGTATAAGGCGATACATATGGACAATCATGGACTCATGGGCATTTCTATATCTGTAACACTTATTGTGTTTTCATCAATATAGATAATATACATGAAAGTCATAATGCAGAGAGTTGTTAAACATGCTCATTATGTCTTCTTATTCGAATAATTTGCTAGATTCGACTCATTCGTAGGAATATAAAGTGTCTCATGGTTTTTAGGACCTTAAAAATAAGATAGTGTTTTATCATAACTAGTGAAATGTTTTCCACTCATGGTTATGGCTCCATAATTCAAAGTTTTGTAACTTGTATAAAAATTTTGCGTGTACAAAAATAGCTACCCAACCCATTATGCATTTATAGCAATTAAATACCTGACGATTTGTCCTCTTTCATGTCGACACCTTTATTTAAAAAAGGTGGGGTGAGGGGCGTATCGATAAAATCTATATGGTAGATATACATCGCCTAATACATCACGTTTCTTATTAAAAGGAAACATATAAAGCAAATAATGTCAGTAGCTCTAAAGTCAGCCCATTGACTTAAATAAATCAAGATTCGAGATGTATGTGCAACCAAAAGTGTTTTGCATGGTGCATAAACTCACGCATACGAGTTAAGTAAAGAAACGTATACTTCAAGTTTTAGATAAATTAAATACCTAATTCAAGGTAATATTATCAATTAGTTCTAATAGTTTTTATATTGAAAATTGATAGCCAAATTTCTGCTTTTACTTTTTTTTAAGTGATTTGCACAAGGTTATGTATATTTTTTGGCAACTCAATAGAGTATGACCTGATAGCTGAATTTAGTTTGGCGTTGAGTGTGGATCCAAAAGAAATATGGACAAGGGGATGGATGAACCTCTAGGGGAGATCCACACTATATGAAGATTAGATTATTGCCAACTTCAAGTTGAAATTATCGTTGTTTATGGTGATACTAGACATTTATCCAACAACCAACGGTGATTATGTACCCAGAAACTATCAGTATTAACTTTCACCTCTCCGGGGTTAAATTGCTAAACGGCGAGAACCATTAATCTGAACCATAACTGGTATTCTATACCTTAACATATTCATAGTTATATATATTTTTCTTTTTAATGAGAAAGACGCGCTTTCATGTTTAAACACTATATAGTCTTTAAGAATGCTAATATACTTTTTTGTTTCATTTTCTATATTTACAAACTCCACGGAATTGGAAATTTCCTGTAATCCAATTTGAGCTTTTCAATTCAAGTAGTTTAGTTACTTAAAAGATTAATACAAATGCATGTTTATCTCGTATATGCACGGATTTTTACCTCCACTTGAGATCAAAATTGAACGGTTGTGTTACATATTTAGCTCAGTGGAGCATATATTTCAAGTGGTTTGCGCCATGATCTTTGAACGGTGTGCCACGTTCCTTAGCTTGTTTGATGTTTTGGCACAATGGGCAGATGGTACTATAGAAGATGCTACTTAAGGATGGGTGGATGATTTATCCTGCAATTTAGAGACTTAAATTTAGATACTTGCACCAAGTATCTTAAGAGTAACAGATAGTTAAGAACTTACCTGGAGCTGATCACATCCTACCACGTGCGGTCTTAGTAACAGAATTACCTAATTACTTTGCTTGTGAGAAGCATGTGCCTCCTCCAGCTGATAAAAGTTGCATGCCGGTAACGAAATTAGTTATTTATTATTTAACAAGTTGTTATCTTTCTCTCTATAATCTTGAATTTTGTAAGAATGCTAATATGCCTTTAATGGGCTCGGGAAATTGAAAGGTGGTTTAGGGGATTTCTTTTCTGCTATGTTATCAGTTCATCATGCCAAATGTTAATTAATGGTGATTTACATATTTTGGCATGATTATATTTGATAAATACAGTTTTGCTCATAGTTGTTATAAATGGGGTGTTATGTTTAACTACTGTTCTTTGGAGTGAAAGCAAATCAATCTATATAACCAGTAAACTACAACTAAAAACTTAGTGACATTACTTTGATGCTGTACACAGAACGGTCAATCTTACTTAGCAGCATCCATTTTGAGGCCAATCTTTTTATAGCATAGCATTTTACATAATTTGTTTAGGAAAGGGCTCTTGAATTGACGGAGAAAGGGAACGGTGGTTGGTTTTCGGGTTCCAAACTTGTAATCCAATGTAAAAGACACCAACCGAAGCAAATTTGTGATCTATACATGAAGTTTTGTGTGTATGTCAGTGTCAATGTGAATTGGACAGTTTTATTTTTCTTTAATCTTAATAACATGATCTGTTCCACTTACTTTGATAATTGTACTACGAAATTTCCTGAAACAGGCCCTTGTACTGCACATTCTGTTAAGTGCACACTAATTAAGTCCACCTTTTTGCAAGACGTTGCATATAGACTACTTTACTTTTGTTAAACACATTCAGATAACCTCTGATATCTTGTGGAATATATAAACTGTAGTGGTATTGGAAATAAACTCTAATAATGGTGGGGTCTATTGCAATCTTAACTAAAGATGCATTCATACTGAACTTGATGGCCTTGCGACTTAAAAAAAACGCCTTGTTGTTCGTTCTAAAACGGATCAAGTATTATATGGTTAAGAATATAAGTTCTTTTGTGCATTTGAAAGGATCTTTTTGTGAATGAAGGTGATACACGTGAAGATTAGACGACACAAAACTACAAAAGGATCGTGCGCTTTAATGTTTATATATCTAAGGTATTGTCACTGAAAGCTGCATCACTAATATACACACTATTAACTAGTAGTGCATCATGAACGAATAATTGCAGTAGTGGGTTGTTACTCTCTTTTTCTATACACATTTCGTACATTTTATAAGTGGTCGGACCAAAAATATTTGTCGCCTAAATAGGTGGCTTACATGGTGGGTCATTAGTAATATTTAATAATGTTTCATCTTCATGACTGTTCTATTGAAATTTCATGTTTCTTTTGTTTCTATCACTTTATAGGAGAGTGATGAATTTTATTTCAAAAGCATACTAGATAAGGCTTCTTTTAGTTCCTGTTTGTTGTTTACTAAAATGCACACTCATGATCTCCACTGAAAACAAGAGACAAATGCCTTTCCATAAGAAAATGATTGCATGTAGTTTTAAACCAAAATAAAAGACTGAAACAAGAGTTCACTTGTACCAGAAAATATTCAAATCCTCATGAGTCATGCCAAGATTAAAAACTCAAATAATCTTTCTCTATTCTGTGTGTGATGCGAAACAATGTACTTAATTTAAATTGAACGAATCCATGTGGTCTAACATGCAAATTCATCTTCGACCAGGGTCCATAGGTTTTTTAGGCTTTTACCGTCAAATTATTTTAGACATGAGATGTGTAGCAGCTTGAAAAGTTAGCGTATTCATTCATAACATAGTGGAAACTGGAAAGTATTGATAGCACTGAGAAAAGAAGGGAACTTCAAACGGCCATAACTTTGAAGCCATGGAGACTTGCAGGCCTGCAAATAGCCCACTAAACCTCGCAACAGACAGAACAGACCCTTATACTGCACCGATTGTTGAGTTCACGTACATCAAGTCCAATCTTTCGCCCACCAATGTATTGTCCCTAACAGTTTACTTTTCTGTTTCACCACTATAACATATGATTTTTGGTACCATCTCTCAATTTTAATGGTCTTGCTGTCGTTTTGTAATTCGTCCTACTGGTTTTTTTTTGTATCGTTAAAATGATCGAATAGAATAGTAGCATAAAGTGAAATGAAGTTCTTTTGTGCATTTGCAATGAACTGTTTTTGACTATATAAGTGATTCATATCAAAATTATACTACACAAAAGGATCTTGCACTTTATTGTCTTTTATAAGTGATTCATCTCAAAATTTAACTTTATCTGTATGGTCACAGAAAGCTACATCACTAATTAGCACACCATTAACATTTAACCTTTTAGTGCATCATGATCGTCTAATTGCTGTATTGGGTTGTTAATGTCTTTATCCGACCACTTTTTTTAAACTTATCTATATAGTAGGTACAAGAGGACTCGCCACCCCCGTCGCCTAAATAATCTTCAATGATCATGACTGTTCTGTTACAGTTTTTACCATGTTTCTTTAGTGTTTATTTATTTATTTATTTTATTTTTATAGCAAAGTTTTTGTTTAGTTCCTGGAAGTTGATATCAATTGCTGTATGCACACAGCACACGTAGGTTTCCATATAGGACTAATAAAAACAAGAGCTAATAATTCCAGATAGTGAGGAAAAACATCTACTACTATAACTTTGTAGCTCCCTACATCCTCTAGTCTACATAGTCTACATAAAAAGAGATAGTTAAGATTATTGATGTTGGTTTTATGACATCTTTGTAGGCACAAAGTTCATGCACATTGGAGGATTGATCCCAGCTAAGGCAAGAATTGATGATGGAAGAATCCATAACCCATCTCCACATATCAAACCTGAAGCAACAGCCGGAACCATCAGGCTGGCTTTTTGCTTATTGAGCTTATGCCATACAAACACAATCAAACTTCCCACACACATGTCGATAGCAAAATAAGCACCAACAAGAAAAGGCACAGCCATAGCCATTGGTAACGGAAGATATCTCCCTATTTTATCTGGAAAAATATCTCTAACCAAATTTGCCACCAGTGCAAAACCGAAGAATAAGTAGCACAACTGTAAACAATGATTAGGCAATGCAGAGAAACCTTCGACTCCCAAAATTGCCATGTTTCTGTAGATAAGTGCATAAGGAGCTTTATATTCACCATCCTGATTTCCAATATCAAATGCTTTGTAGAATAGGAAGAAGGTGAGAGGTGCCACCACACATCCTATGGCGGTCCCAATAGCTTGGCTAACTAGCATAGACCTTGGTGAAGTCAAAGTCAAATGAGCCGTCTTGAAATCATGCATCAAATCAGAAGAAATTGAGACAATGGACTTTATTAACCCACATCCTACAAGCCCTGCGATGATACCATCTTGCTTCCCGGACATAGCAGATAGCACAAATAGCGCTACCTTTCCATAGTTATATGCCATGTTCATGTCTGTTAGACCAGCACCATACGCATTACAGAAGCCGAGAGATGGTGCAATAACATAAGCAACCAGAACATAGTACCATTTGAGCTCAGGAAACATGATTGGGATGATGATAATTGAAACAATGGAGAAGACAATGTAACCAGTAGCTGCAAGCCAGACGGGAATACTCTCTCTCAAGAACACTTCATTCAGTTCAGAACCATCTTGGGGTTGATCGTTGTCATCTGGATCTGTATTGAACAAAAAAGTTAAGATTTCTAAAGGGTTATGTTTCTTTATAGTATTTTCTGCACTTATGAGATACTTACTAGTTTTAGGTTTCTTTCTACAAGTCAGATACATTGTTCTTGCTGTAAAAACTGTGATCTTGAGAAAATTGTACAGGCCGTCTCCTAGGATTAGCGCAATTGATATAAAAACCTGCAAATAGTTCAAATTGTAGTGTGATCCTTGTATGTTGGATAGTTATTAGTTTCACCTTAAAAATTGTCTAACCTTGTAACCATTTAGACTCTTCATGCTGCTTTGAGGTAAACTCGAAGGAAACCAAGCACCTTTACGATCTTCAATGAGGGGCCACATAACACCATAGGAAAGCACGGCTCCTGCAAGCAATGACATATTCACAAGATGTGAACATATCATTCCAGCTCCTATGTATGTCATACTAAAATCAAAGTAAAACCTGCATGCAGTACCAAATCATCATATCAGCTATCAACATTGATTAATTGTCAATAATGTTTCGTTAAACTAATCATAATCATTTACAAAAATCACTCACGAGTTCTTGAAAGCTTTAAATCCGAACGTTGGGAAAAAGGTGAATCCACATGTGCCTGAACCCGAAAAGAACCACTGGAAACAAGCCCACACAAAACTAGCCGAAAAGAATTTAGTGAACCCAATAACTTGTTTTCTGCAAAAAAATTCAAAAATTATCAAATTGTAAGGTGTAAATAAATTTAATGTTTGTGCATGTGCAAAACTAAATCATACCTAGCCATTTTGTCTCCCTTTGGAGTATGAAATCCATTGATAAGAACTGCTGTAGCTGTTCCACTAGGATATGTTAACTTGTAGTCTATGATCATAATCTGCATTATTTTGTGAAACAAAATATGGTTGGCCATGCAAACTATCAACTTTCAAATATAAGTAAAACTCACTAAACTATAAATGACAAACCTTTCTTAGAGGAACCAAAGCCAACAGCCCAACAAAACTAGTAACAAACAGAAAACCAGTCATCCAGCCAATCCCGGGTTCTTTATAACTCCCTGGTGAGTTCCCTTCAACATCAACACCTGCTTCTTCATATGTCTTCTTGTTTAGTCCCAACAAATAAGATCCAAATCCGCCTACGTAAAACACCTCATTAATCGTTAATAAATAATCATGTCGATAGTAAAAAAAAAAAAAAAAAAAAAACGCTTAATAATAAAGATACCTCCAACAGCAATGCTGTAACAAGCAACTGCACAAGTCTGTATAATAGTATTCTCTTGTTTGGTAAATGGCGTTGTCACAAAGCCTGCTTTGTGAACCAGTTTCGTCCATGTTTTAATAAACACGAAAGCCAAAAGAGCTGCAGAAACGTTGAGATTCGGTACGAGACCTGTCGTAAGATTTAGCTTCATTACTATCACACTATAAACCACACCAATCACTAAACTCGCTACGAGTCCTCGACATGTTATGTGACTAGTCCATGGTGGTTGCCTTTTCACAACAGTATCTCCCTGATCAGCATTCAGTATCTCCATCTCCATAGTTTATTTTTTTTTCGAAGCCCTCAAAATGATATAAATCTAAAAAAGTGCATAGATAGTACTACCTAGAAACAACAATGTATTAAATAACCTAATAAGAACAACAATTTTGAGACAAAAGACTGAAAGAACACAAGAAATGTTGTAGGACAGTTTTAAGGTATAATCCTAAGAACCCAAAAAGGAATGAAATGTTTTCTGTTTTGGGTGCACTTATTATTGTAGACATGTAGTGGATATAAATAGGTATGGAGTGATTTGAATTTATAAAGATGAATTTACCAACAAATTTCCAACTATTGATGGTCAGATGAGTTAGTGGTGTAATTTCCACCATTAATGGCCTAATCAAAACACTATTTGTACTACAAACTACAAAGAGTGTAGTACATATGAAACAAGACTCTCCTAGTACAACTTAAATGTAACTTTAAACCTGTTTTTGTACTAAGATATTTATTTTTGTTTGGCTTGGTAGGCTTAGCTTGATTTTCGGATACCTTGAATGTTGTCATTTTTACTTCATGGTAACTCTATCCTTCAACTAAATAATGTGTATATTGTTTCATCATTTAATCTCTTCCCTTTATTTTTATTAATTTTTAACATTGTTGCTTAAATAGAATTAAATCTTGTGTAAACAATTTTCATCAAAATATTGTAAGGATTTTTGGCTTAAATATGAACTCTAGCCATGCGCCAACACGAAAATATTGAAGGTGCATCGATCATAGATTGGAATTGAGATAGTTATAAACCATTAGATAGAGACATTCAAGACCAAAAATACTTACTTATAATTACTTTATTTTGTTAGATTTTAGTTAAAAAGATTAGGTTGGTATAATGGCGACGGGTTACTTGAAGTTTGATAATGATGGTGGTTAAACAAAGTATATACATGTTTTAACTTGTACATGATGGAAAGGGACGCGAGGGACAATTGTACAGAACAAATAATATACCTTATAACGAAATTATATTGCAATGTGTATATTGTAGCATCGGTAGCCTTCAAGTCTCTAATTTCGCTATGATAATTAAATGGTGGTGGCGTTATTACTTCAACGATAACTCACTTTAGCGTGATGTAATTAGTTCAATCTATGGAAACCATGGTGGATTAAATTTTAATGATGGTTCCATTAGTAAGTTACCACCAAGTATTTGGAAAAACATTATTGGTTTAGAAAAGAAATGTTTAAATTTAAACATTAACTTTAATCACATTTTCACTCAGAGAGTTAGAGAATAGAGATGGCTCAAATGCTTTACTTGTGTGGAAATGTGGAATGATTGTTGGTTTTGGTCTTTTGGACCTCAAATTCACTGACTTCCCAAAATTATATGTCTTGAAATCTAATCTTGGGTGCAAGGTAATTATGGATTGGCTAGTAACTTTTAATCGGAAACCCACGTTCAACTGGGCCTTGAGAAGGGAGATTATACATGGGCTAGAATGATCAGAACTACTTGAAGTCACATCATTGCTCCTTCACGTTCGACTTCTTCCTACTTCCTAGTGTCGACAAATGGGTTTGCAACATAGACGGACATCGGTCATTGGGGCTGAGTTTGAGAATTATTCTTCGTAAATCTAATAAACCAATCATACTCATTCACTTTTCATTAAAAAAAAAAAAAAAAAAAAAAAAAAAAAAAAAAAAATCATTTTTCACCAATTTAAAAATATATATATATATATATATATCTTGCAAACAGTAAATTGTTAAGCGACGAAAAATACACCGTTGCAAAGTTGTTTTTTTTTTTTTTTTTTTTTTTTTTTTTTTTAAATACACTTTGATATTCTTTTGACAAATATTTTTTTTTCAAGTTTTAAAATTTACATCTTGAAAAATCACATGTAATTTTTATGTTAGGAAATCACATGTGTTCATAAAATCACATGTGATTTGAAAATAGCAAAGCACATGTGATTTCTGTAGACGTAAATTTAAATGCTTACAAAAAATGTCAAAAAAAATTCCTCGAAAGTATATAGAAATGCCACTCTATAGATAGATGATTTAATTCTCGTCGTCATGGTATGATTCTTTTTGAATAACGATTAACGGTTTGTGAGATATTAAAAAAAATTATTTTAATTTTCTATTTTATAATTTTGATAAAAAAAAATGGATGACCAAGATTGGTTCATTGGACTTTTAGAGAATATTGGATCTACATTGAACTCTAGTGGTGACAAAAAACCGGGCCTAACCCAAACTCGATTAAGCATGTTCGGGTCGGGTACTTTGGTCAATAATTGGGTTATTCTGGTCAACCCCAATACTAAATAGGGTCGGATATCGAGTTGAAAAGGTGTTTGGCTAACTCGGGTTCGGGTAGACCCGATTTACACAAGCAAGGATCTTTTTTTTATTATTATTTTTCTTTTGTTAAAATAATTTTTCTATATTATCTATTTAAAAACAGGTGCATATATGTCATTTTACTCATATTCACGTTGACATAAACGTAAATGGAAGCGATCCGAATTGACTCGAACCCAACTAACCTAAATTCAAATAAGATCGGGTCCGGGTATGTTGATCTGATCTAAATCGACCCAACCCGATCCGATTAACACCAATATTTGTGGCTGGCATGAGAGAACTAATTGAAAGGTTCACTTTAAATTCAACTAATGACAAGATCAATGAAATACGTTCATGCCGATTAAAACCAAACATCTTTTTGTGGCGTCTCTCTAATGATAGTTTACCGACTATGTTGAATCTTGATACACGTGGCATTGATCTTGACTCGATGCCCGCTTTGTGACGAAGACATTGAAACTACAAAGCATGTCTTCATTGATTATGTTTCTTCTATGGATCTCTTTATTGAAGTGGTGACCTAGATACGCTACCCAAAATATTAAAAATTCTAATTTTATAGGTTGATAACACATCTCTTTCTTCAACAGCAAAACAATGTTTTGATTTGGTTATTGTAACTACCCACAAGGTTAAGGGTTCGATCCTTATCACCCCTATAATCATAATCGTTGAGTGAGTCATGTATGTCTCCATATTATAGAAAGGCAGTTGATTAGGGCTTGGTTCGGGATACCAATTATTAACCTTTTGCCTCTAACTTGGGAGAGTCATAAAATTAAACACGTGTTTCCTTTATGGATTCAGTTTTTAATAAATCTGGTCAACTTTTAGGTGTTACGCCTCTAGCTCCTTGCTTGGGTGCTTAAAAGAAGAAATGATGTTAATAAGAAACTCGAGCATCGTTGCGAGTCATTTGCAATGGCGGAGTCATGAAATCAGATCAAAGGGGGCAATGAATGATGAAAATGATTCGATAACGGGGGGAAAAAAAATAAATAAATCTGTTGATACAATTGAAAACGGGTCGGGTCGGTTACTCGCTTACATATATACTTGTAGATTTTATAAAAGCAATTACACGGCTACACCTTTATAAATCGTTTAGATATACATATAAACTATAGTATGTATGTTTTTGTAACATAATTCTTTGACGAAGAAATGCTAACTTGAAAATTGAAAGTCCGAAACTTAATTTTGAACTAAAAGAAAAGCATTGTTAGTTTAAAAAATTAACTGGAGTAAATAAAGCAAGCTTTTATAGTTACATTATGATACTAGACTACAGTAACAATTGCAAAAGCTTAAACGATAGTACATATTCAAAAAATATTTAATTATATTTTAGTATACACACTAAAGAAAGTACACATTGAAGAGATATTTAATTATATATTAATGTATCCACTTTCTTCTTCAATGTCTTTTTACCAATGTTTAATTGTGCTTTTCATAACTACCAACTATCGACGGCTGAAAAAAATGTCTTTGAAGATTGAATTGATGATCTAATCTTTTTGAAGTGTGCACTCTGCTTTTTATGTTGAGGGCACTACCTATTTTTGCATCTAATTTAACCAGTTTTTCTACTGATTTAGTTGTTCTCGTGAAGCTTTATTGGGGGCCTTTCCCCCACTACCAACAAGGTGGCTCTGCCCCTGTCATTTGTGCATTTATCTTGTTATAAAAATATATTGGGAGACAATATATTTGATCCTTACTACCTATAAAGTTATCGATAACTAGTGTAACAAACGAGTGTAATTTGCAGCCGTACTATGATGCAAACACTTTTGTTTACGTAGTTGAGAAATTTTATAAGTAAAGTACTTAACGATATGAATTTTATCAAATAATTAGTTACGTTTGACTTCAGATAGTTTTTCTAGAAAGTTTAAATCAACGAGAAAACAATGACCCCATGCACTTATTTAAATGCCGACTTACCCTTCTAGCATAACTTCAAGCAAACTTGTGACTCTAGATAGTTAATTGAAAATATATTTCATTTATTCTTCGTAAAGCTCATTAGTGATTGTAAAAAACTCGACAAATGTTTTCCAAGTCCTAGTTAATTGTTTCTATTTAATTTAGACTTGATATTTTTTTACGTTTATTGGCTTATTGACTCTCGTGACTTGCACACACTTTTAAACAAAAATGAAGAATCTACCCTTTCCTCTCCACTAAATAAAAATGCGAAAGGGTCACGTTTTTCTCCTCTCTTAGACAACTGTTTCTCCAAAAAACTTACGTGATCACTAGAAACAATAAGCAATCAACAGAAATAGCCATCTATCACCAAATCATACTATATTATAAAGCATGAAGGCCTACTATTAATAGAAATACTTAAAAATAAGCAATACAACTTTTAAAGCTATAAGTACAACAACAAATGCTACTTATAAAAATTCCCCTCATATTTAATTCTAATATACAATTAATACTAACATTAAATACAATAAATAAATCATTATGTACATTAAATACAATTAATTAACTTTTCAATAAATACAATTAATGCACTAATTAAAACTTACATAAAAAATACAAATTATCAAGCATATTGTACAACCAACTTATATACAATTCCTGCATTAAATGTCACTAATACAAATAATAAAGCATACTATACAAATATTCAAGCCCGAACGTGCAATGGGCCAAATGGGCTCGAGCCCGAACGGGCACGGGTCAAATGGGCTCGAGCCTAAACGGACACGAGCTAAACGAAATTTTTGATATCCATAAATTTATTGTCAAAAAGAACATAATAAACTAAAATATGTTCACATATTGTACAAACCAAACAAACTACTAAACAAAATAATAATAATAATAATAATAAATACAAACTAAGCAAAATTTCATCAAACTTTTGCCATAAAAAACTAATCAGCAAAGATATTGCCAAAAATGTACAAATAAAATAAATTATTAGCCAAAAAAATTAAATTACAGGGTGCTCACAGCTGCATCGCGCGGGGACCCTGCTAGTATTAGAAAAATCGATGCAAACTATTCGGTTCCGTTACTTTGCACAGGTATATGTTATTTATCAATAAATATCTAATTATAGTAAGGATTTGCTATATAATGCCTGCTGAGCAATAGTTAAGACAAATATAAAAGAAAACTTGAACTTTATCATATATATTTAAAGTAAGTTGTATGTGTATTTATTGTACATTAAATACATGACTATTTTAAATATGTTATTTAATGTCTTTTAACCATTGCGGTTATTGTATAGCAAATCCCTTTACAGTACTAGAATGGTACCCCGCAATGTGGCGACGGATATCGTGTGATTACATTTTGCGTTATTTGGTTACACGTTTAGTTATTTTCATGTTTTATAAGTAGAGATACTAGAGATGGTTAAGGCAAATAATTTTAGTTTGAACAACCAACCGCTTCCTAATAAACTTTTTAACCAACTTGCTTTCTAACAAATTAGTTTTGAAATATTTCTATAAAAAAAAAAAAAAAAAAAAAAAAAAAAAAAAAAAAAAAATGTCTGAATTCTAATTATAAAATACGTAGTCCTAAATACATTATAATATAGTATAGATTAATATTGTTATTATATAGTCATCATAAGTACAACATCGTTCGTAATATTTAATCCCCATGTTGTTCTCATTAAAGAGACAGTTACAAAACATAATGTTTTTCTATTGTTTCTGTTTTCCTTGAAAGGCCTTTCGGCTAGCTCCACCCCTCACCGATCATCATTTCATGGTACTTCCTTAACTTAACGGGCCACGCTTAGCTGGGCTATAATTAGTCCCTGATCATTCTTGGACCACTTAATTGAAGGGGCGTCGCTATATAATAGGTCTGTCATTATCAAAATAATTGTTCCTATTGCTATTATTATCAGATGTTTTAAAATAATTCTTCTATTTCAATTAATATGAATACACTTTGGTGAATAAATATGATATTTGATTTGTGAAGAGTGTATTAAGTGAGATTTCTCAAAATTTTATGAATTATAAAAGTGAACAATTAATTTAAAACGGAGATTCTAAACGTCCTTAGCATCTTAACAGTTATCTCGATCATCACACTAATCAAATTAACTAAAAGGTTTCACCGGAATTACAACAATCTTTTTAAAATAAATAGCGAAGTACTTCTATCTATTGACTAATGATACTCAAATGTTTTATGAGGGTCGGAGAAAGAGCGGGCAATGGAGGGTGACTGCCCCTCTCCAACATCCTAACCCATCTCTTAATACCGATTTACATAGCATACGTGAACGCTAATATGTCAAATTAAACGTGTGATATCTCACTTATTATTATTATTATTTTTTTGGAATAGAATTAGATTAAAAAAATGAGAGAAAAGTCTAGCAAATCGCTAGACTAAACAATACGATGGATGTTTAAGCCATTCAACCCAAGAGATTTTACTCTTTGAGTTTCGATGTTTTAACCAAAAAAACGAATACAAAATAATATTATCTACTAAATCGTGTTTGAACATTTTGCCGGAATCAAATGTCGCTGAATTTCTGTACCTCCATAACATCCAACATGTTGTCAACCCGATAACTTCCAATCTCACTTATATCATATCAGATTTGAGTGATTCAAAACTTTGTGTAAAGAGTAGACCAAAAAACACAACTTTCATGTTTTAAGGTATTCGTAATCCGGCAATTATGAGGGTCAAAATTAGTGTCGAACATGCCAAAATTAAAAAAAAAAAAAAAAAAAAAAAAAAAAAAAAAAATGACTTAATATGCAAAATAAATAAGTAAATAAGTGTTGTCTTTCAAAAAAATAATATGCAAAAATAAAAAAATAAAAATAAAAAAATATACCAGATAAAGGAGAATTAAATTATGAAAATTATGATGAAATCGGTTTCTTATAAAAGTTTGTCGTTTAAGAGTTCCTCATACCACGCCCCAGCAAGATTGGGTATGTTGTTTTTGTTGTGTCGTTTAATAGTTATGTTCAGTTTAAGTGTTATGTTCATTCTAAATTTAGGGTGATTTTTTAAAAAAATGGGCAAAATTACCATTTTGTACATAACCGGGAATTTTGAATAACTGGGCTAACTTGACGGATACATTTGATTAAAAACCGAAGTGAGAACACTTGACACTTTCGCAATCGGTCTCCCAATTTTTCCATAGCCGACCCAACTCTCCTCACGTATATCTGGTGGTGGCTCAAGGGTAAAACTATTAAAGCCAACGCTTTAGGTCCCCGAATATTTAAGACCCCTAACTTTCTAATGCGCTTTATGAATATATAGTCGATCACATATTTTCTTGTGCATCATATTGAGGTCTCGATATATAAAAGACCCCTATTATTAAAACTGCTAAAATTATCAAGGATGTTTGCTTATTTATTGTTTATTTTTAAATCCATGCCACTAAGTTTACCTTTCAAAAAAAAGTTCTTATTTGAGTTTAGGAAACACGACTAGATCCATCTTTTTATTATTATAAAATGATGAATTGAGCTTGCTACAAATTCTAATTACTTTTAGCCGATACTATAAACAAAAAATGTTTCAAGAATAACCATGAATAGTGTCTTAGTAAACGGACAAGAATAACATATTTTTCAACGAACAAACATGAACACAAATGCCCGTTTGTTTAAGTGTTCATATTAGTTCGTTTGTTCGTTAACCAAAACTAAGAAACACGAACAAGCCTCGTTCAGATTGGTTCGATTCTTTAGCCTACTTATAGGTTATCATAAAATGAAGTTTTGTTTTTCCTCTTTCTTATAGGTTATCATAAAATGAAGCTCTTAGATTCTCATTGTGTTCTTCGTTTAAAAATCAGATGTTATATAAATCCAATAAATCGAAAAGCTGATATTTACCATACTGATTGTCTCTTTATTTTTCTAGTTTATTTCTAGTTTATTTCTTTACTTTATTTATTTATTTATTTATTTATTTATTTATTTATTTATTTGGTGCTTGTCTTGCCTTTGGTGTTGTGATTGCGTTCTCTTTTGGTGTTTTTTTGTCTCCTCCTTTTGCTTTTGCTCCCTTCTCTTGGTAGTGTGTTGAGGGTAGGATAGACCCCTTGGTTGGTGATGGTTACCTGAGGTCATGTCTGGGCGGTGTGGGAGGGGTAGGAGGGGTAGGCGAGGTTGGAGGGGTAGGAGGTGTAGGAGGAGCAGGCGGGCTTAGGGTGGGTAGGGGTTTTGCTAGGGTTCACTATTTTCGTAGGTTTAGGGTAGGTAGTTGGAACGTTGGATCGTTGACCGGTAAGCTCTTTGAGTTGGCTGATGCGTTGAGGAGACATAAGGTTGACATTGCGTGTTTCCAAGAGACGAAATGGAAGGGCTCCAGCACGAGGGAGGGTAACGGCTTCAAGCTTTGGTACACGGGCTCTAGGACGGCGAGAAACGGAGTTGGAGTTATTTTGGCGGCGGGTCTCAAGGATAATGTAGTGCAAGTGATCCGGAGGAGCGATAGGATCATGATGATCACTTTGGTTATTGATGAGGAGACCATTAACGTAATCAGCGCTTACGCACCACAGGTGGGCCGAAGCGAAGAAGAGAAGAAGAACTTCTGGGACTCTCTTGACGAGCTGGTTAGGGAGTGGCCGTCGGATCAGCGCTTGATTATAGGAGGTGACTTGAACGGCCACATTGGAGCGGCAGCGGATGGTTACGCGGAGGCCCACGGAGGTTTTGGTTTTGGAGTTAGGAATGACGAAGGTCGTTCGATTTTAGAGTTTGCGACGGCCCACGACTTAGTAGTGGCGAACTCAGTTTTCAAGAAGAGAGATGTTCACTTGATCACCTTTCAGAGTGGGGGCCACAACACCCAGATTGACTATCTACTGGTGAGAAGAAGAGATCTTAGAGCATGTAGGGACTGCAGGGTGTTCCCTACCGAGACATGCTCATCCCAACACAAATTGTTAGCTTTGGATTTACTCTTCGTAAGGCAACAACCTAGGAGGGTTGCGACCAGGTTGCCAAGGATCCTTTGGAAGAATCTGAACAGCGAGGCGGCTGAGTCGTTTAGAGCGAAAGTCTTAGAGGGACTTTTATAACACCCCGTAAAATTTTCCTACGATTAACACGTTACCATAACATAAATTAACCATTTTTACCCATAACAATTTTTTTTTTTTTTTATATAAATATATATATACTTTGTCAATTACAACGTTATTCACTTTTACCTTGAAATGACATCTACACCTAAACGTTAATAACCTATATACCATACATAACTTAAAACATTGATACTTAATAAGTATATGTTTCAATAATTAACAAATACAATTTAAATAAATCCCGAGCCTACTAAAATTCCCATGTGTACTCGCTAATAATATTGGACCTCTAAGAACCATGAATGACAACTGACATCAACTTTCAAATATAATTACTATACAAAAATTTGATCAAGTTAAATAGCATTTTGCTTCAATAACAATTCATATGAATTCTAATGAACCACCAACTTTCAGTAACGAATTTAAATCCAAATTTTAAGGCTCTTCTGGTCCGAACCAGGAAAAGTGTAAAATACGAAAGTTGTCCGAAATAATGTTTTACGTCAAGACTCGCGAGATTTTGAATCAAAAATGCAATTCGTGGCTGTTAACTATACAATACGACCTGGACTCAATTTATATACAACTACTTGTACATTCTTACACCTTTCCTCACTTATTACTACCCCAAATACAACCTACCAACCCATGTGTAACTCTTACACACCAGCCCTTATCCCCACTTGTCTATGCATAACATTGTTTATATCGAACAAGAATAATAGAAACCCATGTGCAAATCTGAACTCACTCGACATTTGTCGAGATTCCCTGCCATACATCCAAGTCTCGTATATAAAGAGCCATGCAAATCGACAGGTTACTCACACACAAAACTATCACATTTCAATAGTTTCCAAATCCTTCCTTTATTGTGGTTTGTACAAGAGCTTTGGCCAGGAATTACTTAGGCTTCGCACGTTTGATAGTCGACTAGGTGCGAGTCTTGGCTCATGGTCAAGTCTGCATACGAGTCATATAGTTCCTTACAACTCTCTTTCATGTTTCCATTCGAGAAACACTCTTCCTCATCACCACTACAAACCATCACAAACTAAAAACAAACACAACATTATTTTTCTCCCTTTGTGACTATTGTGAGGAGAAGGAAGGAGCAGACTATGGTCTCGCAAATTCTCAAATCCTCTTGGCAGCCATGCACACGTTCAGAAATTCACACAAGCAAACTCGATCCATGCACCCCCATACGATCACACCATTCAATGAAAGCTTCAACATCCACCTATACTCTATGTTGTTTCGAACCACTAGCATGTACCACAAGTTGATGACGAACGTAAACTAGATCAACCCAAAGAGGAAGCTCGACAGTAAGAGAAGGCTTGTAGCCACAGTTCGTTGTTAGGATCGCATGCACACCTATTACCGTCGCCTTCCCACATCTCGGCCCCACTGTAAGGGATCCTAAAAATCAACTCTTGTATCATATTTGATCATGGTTAAACTTTCATGTTGTAATCATATGTCTGACCTACATTCTGACCTTGTGGCTAAGTGGTATTTAATCTTGCATGGCAAACTTAAAAACTCTTGCATGGCTAGGCGAGAGATGGTGTAATAAAACGATATTAACATGTATGTATAATAAGTTTTAAGACATAATCCAAGTCACGTAACGTACTCACCCTACACCATATATATAAGAATATAACGAGAAGCTCACTTCAAAACAACCCTACAACGAATGCATGTGTGTACAAACAACAAAGAGAACCTCAACGTTTTTCCTAAACAAAACCCACAATTCAGTTTACTAAATAAAAAGGATCAACAAATTTAAAACAGTTAGATATACTTAGACACAAAGGGTAACAAAAGATCATTACTAGCTCAATTGGTTTTACCGTGGAATGGTGAGCTAGAGGTCTTGAGTTCGAACCTAGAAATGGCCACTTTTGCTATTTTTATTATTTTGCGCTATGACAGTCCCAACCCTTCAACTTGCACCACTTATTACTTTCTTAAAAAGACCTTTATAAAATAACTCATATAAACTTCTACGTTTTAAACCTTCAACTATAACTATATAACATTTTCTTATAAACTTTCATAAGTTTTAAGCCCTTATACTATTATTATAAATTTGGCACCACGAAACTAACACATGACATTTTCACCTAAGGCTTTATAACTAAACATAGGTAAGATTTTACCATTCTCCGTCTAAATGGAATATATGGTTAACAATTATTTTTTTTTACTTAACAAATACATCGGAGTAAACAAGTAAACTATATATTGATCCTAATAGATTATCTTAATTATATACTTTGTAAATCTTCACACTTTAAAGTCTAACAAAAATAATAAATATGAAATGACGAATATAGAAACCTACATTTTTAGACGATAATAAAGTAATAACTATGATTAACTATATATTTCTGAAAATATATATATTTTATAACGTAAAATTTTATGACTTGACATTATTATTGATTAGCTTGAACACACATTAAGAAATGATTACTCTTATAATATTAAAACTCATCGATTCGCTTAACCAGGTATAAACTTGCAATTTCTATAAATTCATCACTCACTAACTTGTGATACATATTATAAACTCATGACGAGAAATATAAATAATAAACGATACATAAAGACAAGTTATATTGTATATAACTTGCTCCTGAACTATTAAGCGTTTTGCCACGCAAGCCACCTCTGCCACAAAACCACTTATGTCATCCTACTTTATGTCAAAACACTATTCTCGATAAGTTAAACTTATCCCAAACTCCTATAATTATTCAGGTTATCTCGTGAAGTCATTTCACTTCTGACGTTACTTATTCTCTGTCTACTATTCCATTCAGGTGAGTCATAGCCCCTACTCTTAATTGTTTTATAATGAATTATAAACATTTTTGGGGGAGATACATGCTTAACTATTGTTTTATACTTTTACAAGTACTCGTTAACTATTTACATATTACTGTGATTTCATAGCCCACTCTTTAACTATTTTCCCGTGGGGGAGATACATGCTTAAAACTCGAACACAAGTCTTTTATACCGGGTATTGAAATACCGTCAGGCCAATGTTATTTGCTTAAGTTACTATTGCCGAAAGTCCCTCGATCATGAACCTTAATCACTTGAAGGGTGAACGTAAATAAATGTGGATAGTACTATTAGTGATTGACAATCCTCGCTTGGTTGTTGGAGAAAACACCAGGCGCACTTTATTGTTCTTATTATAGGTTATTGGCAAATACCTATCTTGAGGGCCTACTACTTACCGTCATAACTTGAGATTATGATTGGCTGTTAATCGTTGAGTATCATGAGCTTAAGGCAATAACAGGAACATTGATTTAAACTTATTGATTGTATGTGATTACAATACATTCTTAACTTGTGATTCAAAACTCATGTTAAATGGATTTATAAACCAATTACTATTTTGATGTTGACCCGGTGAAGGGCAAACCAACGGATTATCTTATTGAATTGACAAGGAAATCACTCATTTTCAAATTAACGATTTAAACTATAAACTCTATGAACTCACCAACCTTTGTGTTGACACTTTTAGCATGTGTTTATCTCAGGTAACTATACAAGAAGGAACTTGAAGGCACGGAGTGGGCTTGTAACCCGGCATGGGCTTAAATAAACATTTTGACATATTTTAAATAAACTTGTTGTTTAAATTATGAAACATCTTGATGTCTCGAATATTTGGTATTTTGAATGAATTAAACTTTAAAGCGTCACTTTTGTGTCGTTTTCTATGATTGTGACAAAGATCCTCGAAGTAACACCCAAAAAGTCTTCCGCTGACATTTTAAGTCTTCCGCTGACGTGACGATTTTGGGGGTGTTACAGATTGGTATTCAGAGCCACAGTTATAGAGAACCAGATGTTTTTAAACATTGGACTATAACTACACTTTAACTGGACCATTTTTTACAAAATACCACTTCATGCCCTCCGTGCCTACATTCCAACATCCGGTAGAAAAGTTACTTCTCATTATTTCTTACTTATATAACTTGATATATGCTTACATGTTATGATTATGCTAATAACTATGTTTACTAATCGGGATTATTACAAATACTGTGTCTTCATATTTCCATTCGCCCGACGATTATGTGACTTTAAATAGTTTATGGTACAACTACACTCCAGTATATTAATATGTATATATTTATATGCTCCCCCAACTACTTTGAGTACTATGCAAATCCTCTTTAATTATCTCGCTCTCATCTTTATAAATGCTTACGACATACTCTTTTCGTACTCTCGGAAAAACCTGCGCATTACCTTGTCGATCAGTATGGGTGTTGAGTCAGAAATTCTTAAGTAGGATGATTTACAATGTCTTTATTTGAATGGATTGGGACGCCTTTCTATTGAAATAAAGAAATTGTAAACCGCCGAACCATAAGTTTATACTTCGTTATTTACATCGTTTGGGACGCTTCTCTATGTAAATAACGAATTATAAATAAATGGGCTTAATTTTTTTTTTCTGAAACGGCATGCGTATGAAATCTAGGATCACTAAAGTTCATAAAACACAAAAACTTCAGCCAAAGACTCACGATTTTCTTCTGCGTATGCCTAATTCTAAGGCATTACGGCACAACCACATTTCTTCAAATATGTGCTTACTTTACATTCTGGCAATTTATGAAACCTTTTCACGACATTGTACGTGATTACAATGGTCTCTCTTACTTCTCCGGCACTATAAGTGATATAGTAATCTCCAAACCTTTCACAACTTTACCTAAAATCCATCAAAATCTATAAATTCCTCTAATAGAACTACAATATATGGGATTGCTAAGGAACAAACAGATTCATCATCTACAAAAGCTTGAAACCAAATACCGAGTTGTCATTTAAAACTATACAAAAGCTGAAGTTCAACAACTTTCTCTTCATTCAACAAGTTTCCACTTGAAAACTCTTATTATAAAAATTCTGTTAACAAGCAACTAGTTTAACGGGTAGGTTACCCTACAGATTTTAAACAAGATACTGTGAACCATGTTTATCTTCAAAACATGTTAAAATAAAAAAAAAAAAAAAAAAAAAAAAAAAATCTTCATTCAAAAATGGAATTGTTTCTTAAGTCAAGAGGAATTGAACATAAGACAACGTAAGTAATTAGAACTACTCAACAATTATGACTATGAGAACTACTATCATCAAGGAAAAAGCTAATGTAGTAGTAGATACGTTAAGCTAGAAAGAAAAATTAAAAAGAAGAAGCTAATGTAGTAGTAGATACGTTAAGCTCAAAAGATCAATTAAAACCACTCAGGGATTAGATCGTTAGGAATGACTATTTGTTCACCCTTTCCACTCACCTTTACAGCTACCCTATCATAGAATCCCGGGACGGGATTCCGTTTAACGGGTAGGTAATATAACACCCCGTAAAATTTTCCTACGATTAACACGTTACCATAACATAAATTAACCATTTTTACCCATAACAATTTTTTTTTTATATAAATATATATATACTTTGTCAATTACGACGTTATTCACTTTTACCTTGAAATGACATCTACACCTAAACGTTAATAACCTATATACCATACATAACTTAAAACATTGATACTTAATAAGTATATGTTTCAATAATTAACAAATACAATTTAAATAAATTCCGAGCCTACTAAAATTCCCATGTGTACTCGCTAATAATATTGGACCTCTAAGAACCATGAATGACAACTGACATCAACTTTCAAATATAATTACTATACAAAAATTTGATCAAGTTAAATAGCATTTTGCTTCAATAACAATTCATATGAATTCTAATGAACCACCAACTTTCAGTAACGAATTTAAATCCAAATTTTAAGGCTCTTCTGGTCCGAACCAGGAAAAGTGTAAAATACGAAAGTTGTCCGAAATAATGTTTTACGTCAAGACTCGCGAGATTTTGAATCAAAAATGCAATTCGTGGCTGTTAACTATACAATACGACCTGGACTCAATTTATATACAACTACTTGTACATTCTTACACCTTTCCTCACTTATTACTACCCCAAATACAACCTACCAACCCATGTGTAACTCTTACACACCAGCCCTTATCCCCACTTGTCTATGCATAACATTGTTTATATCGAACAAGAATAATAGAAACCCATGTGCAAATCTGAACTCACTCGACATTTGTCGAGATTCCCTGCCATACATCCAAGTCTCGTATATAAAGAGCCATGCAAATCGACAGGTTACTCACACACAAAACTATCACATTTCAATAGTTTCCAAATCCTTCCTTTATTGTGGTTTGTACAAGAGCTTTGGCCAGGAATTACTTAGGCTTCGCACGTTTGATAGTCGACTAGGTGCGAGTCTTGGCTCATGGTCAAGTCTGCATACGAGTCATATAGTTCCTTACAACTCTCTTTCATGTTTCCATTCGAGAAACACTCTTCCTCATCACCACTACAAACCATCACAAACTAAAAACAAACACAACATTATTTTTCTCCCTTTGTGACTATTGTGAGGAGAAGGAAGGAGCAGACTATGGTCTCGCAAATTCTCAAATCCTCTTGGCAGCCATGCACACGTTCAGAAATTCACACAAGCAAACTCGATCCATGCACCCCCATACGATCACACCATTCAATGAAAGCTTCAACATCCACCTATACTCTATGTTGTTTCGAACCACTAGCATGTACCACAAGTTGATGACGAACGTAAACTAGATCAACCCAAAGAGGAAGCTCGACAGTAAGAGAAGGCTTGTAGCCACAGTTCGTTGTTAGGATCGCATGCACACCTATTACCGTCGCCTTCCCACATCTCGGCCCCACTGTAAGGGATCCTAAAAATCAACTCTTGTATCATATTTGATCATGGTTAAACTTTCATGTTGTAATCATATGTCTGACCTACATTCTGACCTTGTGGCTAAGTGGTATTTAATCTTGCATGGCAAACTTAAAAACTCTTGCATGGCTAGGCGAGAGATGGTGTAATAAAACGATATTAACATGTATGTATAATAAGTTTTAAGACATAATCCAAGTCACGTAACGTACTCACCCTACACCATATATATAGGAATATAACGAGAAGCTCACTTCAAAACAACCCTACAACGAATGCATGTGTGTACAAACAACAAAGAGAACCTCAACGTTTTTCCTAAACAAAACCCACAATTCAGTTTACTAAATAAAAAGGATCAACAAATTTAAAACAGTTAGATATACTTAGACACAAAGGGTAACAAAAGATCATTACTAGCTCAATTGGTTTTACCGTGGAATGGTGAGCTAGAGGTCTTGAGTTCGAACCTAGAAATGGCCACTTTTGCTATTTTTATTATTTTGCGCTATGACAGTCCCAACCCTTCAACTTGCACCACTTATTACTTTCTTAAAAAGACCTTTATAAAATAACTCATATAAACTTCTACGTTTTAAACCTTCAACTATAACTATATAACATTTTCTTATAAACTTTCATAAGTTTTAAGCCCTTATACTATTATTATAAATTTGGCACCACGAAACTAACACATGACATTTTCACCTAAGGCTTTATAACTAAACATAGGTAAGATTTTACCATTCTCCGTCTAAATGGAATATATGGTTAACAATTATTTTTTTTTTACTTAACAAATACATCGGAGTAAACAAGTAAACTATATATTGATCCTAATAGATTATCTTAATTATATACTTTGTAAATCTTCACACTTTAAAGTCTAACAAAAATAATAAATATGAAATGACGAATATAGAAACCTACATTTTTAGACGATAATAAAGTAATAACTATGATTAACTATATATTTCTGAAAATATATATATTTTATAACGTAAAATTTTATGACTTGACATTATTATTGATTAGCTTGAACACACATTAAGAAATGATTACTCTTATAATATTAAAACTCATCGATTCGCTTAACCAGGTATAAACTTGCAATTTCTATAAATTCATCACTCACTAACTTGTGATACATATTATAAACTCATGACGAGAAATATAAATAATAAACGATACATAAAGACAAGTTATATTGTATATAACTTGCTCCTGAACTATTAAGCGTTTTGCCACGCAAGCCACCTCTGCCACAAAACCACTTATGTCATCCTACTTTATGTCAAAACACTATTCTCGATAAGTTAAACTTATCCCAAACTCCTATAATTATTCAGGTTATCTCGTGAAGTCATTTCACTTCTGACGTTACTTATTCTCTGTCTACTATTCCATTCAGGTGAGTCATAGCCCCTACTCTTAATTGTTTTATAATGAATTATAAACATTTTTGGGGGAGATACATGCTTAACTATTGTTTTATACTTTTACAAGTACTCGTTAACTATTTACATATTACTGTGATTTCATAGCCCACTCTTTAACTATTTTCCCGTGGGGGAGATACATGCTTAAAACTCGAACACAAGTCTTTTATACCGGGTATTGAAATACCGTCAGGCCAATGTTATTTGCTTAAGTTACTATTGCCGAAAGTCCCTCGATCATGAACCTTAATCACTTGAAGGGTGAACGTAAATAAATGTGGATAGTACTATTAGTGATTGACAATCCTCGCTTGGTTGTTGGAGAAAACACCAGGCGCACTTTATTGTTCTTATTATAGGTTATTGGCAAATACCTATCTTGAGGGCCTACTACTTACCGTCATAACTTGAGATTATGATTGGCTGTTAATCGTTGAGTATCATGAGCTTAAGGCAATAACAGGAACATTGATTTAAACTTATTGATTGTATGTGATTACAATACATTCTTAACTTGTGATTCAAAACTCATGTTAAATGGATTTATAAACCAATTACTATTTTGATGTTGACCCGGTGAAGGGCAAACCAACGGATTATCTTATTGAATTGACAAGGAAATCACTCATTTTCAAATTAACGATTTAAACTATAAACTCTATGAACTCACCAACCTTTGTGTTGACACTTTTAGCATGTGTTTATCTCAGGTAACTATACAAGAAGGAACTTGAAGGCACGGAGTGGGCTTGTAACCCGGCATGGGCTTAAATAAACATTTTGACATATTTTAAATAAACTTGTTGTTTAAATTATGAAACATCTTGATGTCTCGAATATTTGGTATTTTGAATGAATTAAACTTTAAAGCGTCACTTTTGTGTCGTTTTCTATGATTGTGACAAAGATCCTCGAAGTAACACCCAAAAAGTCTTCCGCTGACATTTTAAGTCTTCCGCTGACGTGACGATTTTGGGGGTGTTACAACTTTCTACTCGGTCAGAGGACCTAACTACTAGAGACGCGGACCAGATGTGGAACTCTATTGCCGACATCATTAAGGACGCAGCAAAGGATTCCCTTGGTGTGGCTAGCGGGGCAGTGAGGACCCAACAGCACAGCAGGGAATCTTGGTGGTTCAGCGATGAAGTGCAATCTAAAGTAGCAGCGAAACAATCCAGATTCAGAGAGCTTCTTTTGTACCGAGAGGGCCACCAACCGGACATCATAGCCGCAGAAGAGAGGTACAAAGTAGCTAAGAGAGAAGCGAAGAAGGCTGTTGCGCAGGCAAAGGAGAAGGCGTATGAAGATTTATATAAGAAATTAGACTCCAAAGAAGGGGTTAACGATATATTCAGGATTGCTAAAGCTCGAGAGAGAAGAAGGAGGGATTTAGGTAACGTAAAATATATCAAGGATGAAGGGGGACGGACAATTGTGAATGAAGATGATATTAGGAAAAGATGGGGAGAGTATTTCGCCTCTCTTTTCAACGTAGGAGGTACCGAAGGAAGCGGGGAAGAAGAGAACCATAGCCAACGGCCTGAGTGTTACTATGCGAGGATTAGCCAACCAGAAGTTAAGGTTGCTCTACAGAAGATGGGAAGAAACAAGGCAGTAGGGCCGGATCAAATCCCCATAGAAGCTTGGAGGTGCTTGGGAGATGAGGGGGTAGAATGGTTGACCTGCCTCTGCAACAAGATCTTCTCAGGTGCTAGGATGCCAGAAGAATGGAGACTTAGCGAAGTTATACCCATCTACAAGAACAAGGGGGATGTTCAAGTGTGCAGCAACTATAGGGGCATTAAGCTTCTTAGCCACACCATGAAGCTTTGGGAGAGAGTTATTGAGAGAAGGTTGAGAAGGGAGACGAGGGTGCGGAGATCCAATTCGGCTTTATGCCAGGTAGGTCTTCGATTGAGGCTATTCACCTTCTCAGAAGTCTCATGGAGAAGTATAGAGAAAGACAA
The DNA here is from genome assembly GCA_030686995.1 of Artemisia argyi. NCBI lineage: Eukaryota > Viridiplantae > Streptophyta > Magnoliopsida > Asterales > Asteraceae > Artemisia > Artemisia argyi. The sequence goes on from CM060697.1 coordinate 108,631,757, forward strand.
AAGGATCTACATATGGCGTTCCTCGACCTTGAAAAGGCATATGATAGTGTTCCACGTGAGTTGATTTGGAGAACTCTTATTGAGAAAGGAACCCCTAGGAGATACGTAAGGATCATTAAGGATATGTACAAAGGGGCTATGACCCGTGTACGGTCCACAATGGGGATATCAGAGTTTTTCCCTGTGGAAGTTGGGCTACACCAAGGATCCGCCATTAGTCCTTACCTCTTCGCCTTGATTCTAGATGAGTTAGCTCGTGGGATTAGAGAGGGTATCCCGTGGAGCATGATTTTTGCTGACGACATTGTGTTGGTAGCAGAATCGGCGGAAGGGTTAAACAACAGATTGGAGCAATGGAGGGAGGCTCTTGAAGACAACGGTCTTAGAGTTAGTAGAGAGAAGACAAAATACCTGAGATGTGATTTCGGGAGGATCGAGACAGGCCACCACGAAGAAGTTGATATTCGGTTAGGTGACCGGATCCTGCCACCCAAGGAGTCTTTTAGATATTTGGGATCGATGATCCACAAATCAGGGGGGATAGAGGAGGACGTTACCCACCGGATTAGAGCTGGTTGGACAAAATGGAGGGCGGCGTCGGGAGTCCTTTGTGACAGAAACGTTCCCTTAAAGTTAAAGGGAAAATTCTATAAGGTGGCGATTAGACCGGCTATGCTGTACGGGTCTGAGTGCTGGCCCATCTCCAAGGCCCTTGCTAATAGGGTAGAGGTGGCAGAACTGAGAATGCTTAGATGGAGTTGTGGTAAAACCTTGCTTGACATGATCCCGAACGGAGTTTTCAGAACAAAACTTGAAGTCGAGAATATTATCTTGAAGATGAGAGAAGGAAGGTTGAGGTGGTTCGGTCATGTCAGGAGGAGGCAACAATCAGCGCCAGTAAGAAGAGTCGAGGCGCTAGTAGTAGAGGGTGTGAGAAGGAGGGGTAGACCCAAACTTAGGTGAGAGGATAGAGTTAAGCTCGACATGAAGGAGCTTCTCTTGACCGAAGACATGACCTCAGATAGGAAGGCGTGGAGAGATAGAATTAGGATCTGCGGGTAGAACAGGCTAGGTGCCTTGTGGGTTTAGGTTGTTGTAGTTGTTTTTTGGTTTTTGAGTTCTTAGTTTCTGCTTTGCCTTAGTTTTAGGCCTCGTGCGTTGCTCTGTTTTGCTTTTAGGTTGTTGGAGATGTTTTTTTTTTTTTTTTTTTTTTTTTTTTTTTTTTTTTTTTTTTTGCTACTGCTTTGCCTTAGTTTTAGGCCCGTGCGCTGTTCTGCTTTGCTATGTTTTGCTCCTTTAGGTTGCCTGCTTTCTGTGTGCTTTTGTGTGTGCCTTTGTTTGCTTCCCCGGTTTGGTTGTTTGTTTTGCCTGCTTTTTTTCCTTTGCCTGCTTTTGCTTGTTGCTTACTGCTTTTTTGTGCACTGCTCTCCCTCCTTTTTGTTTACTGTTTTTTTCCCTTTCCTTCTCACCCGCACACCTGCACTTGCCGGAGGTCTCATTGGAAGCAGTCTCTTTACTCCCGGGTTTATCCTGAGGTAGGGGTAGGATCTGTCTACATTTTACCTCCCCCATACCCTGCCTCGGCGGGATTGGGTTTGTTGTTGTTGTTGTTGTTGTTGTCGTCATATTTCAATTTCGCGTTAAACCTCCACAAGACTTGAGCCGCGCCTGCGTATATCATTAATAGTAATAATGTGTTATTCATTCCACCACACAAACCATGAATCTTGACACCACTAGTATATTTTCCCCATATCTCTTTTTGGCAAAACTGCAAATGGAGGTCAACTTTTTGAGACATCGACTTGCATTAAAATCCAAATAGGCAAATACAATGCAGAATGAGTTGTACCCATAAAATACGCCTTCATCCTATGGATTATGGAATGCCAGCCAAGGAAATTCCACACTCGCACGTGATTTTCATTATCATCTAGCAGCTGCCACACGCTTTATTTACTTCATTATATTTCCATCCTCATTTAATTTATCCACCTCTTTTATAAATTAAAAAACTCATATAAAATTTGTTTACGAGTAGGCAAAATTTTATTAGAAAGCTTTATACTATCAATATTTTTTTATTTAGTTTTGCAGTGGTTGCGTTTGTTCTGCACCTTTAAGTAGCTCCAAAAGTGATCCTACATTATAGACAAGTGGGCTAAACGACCCTTGTTATATTATAACGTGTGTGATAAAATAAGAGTCGGAGACTTTTTATTATACTTTATTAGTCTTAGGTCACGATAGAAGAATATAGAATATGTGTAAACGTATATTATACTTGTATCATTATGGAACTTAAACTCTAATGATGGATTGAGCTTGAGCTTGATCTTGATCTTAAATTTGATTAACTGATCCATATAGTTCGGTTTTACTTAATTAACTCGATTGTAACAAAAAAAAAATGTAATATTAGAAATCCACTCGACTAGATTTAGTTAATTATGCAAATTAATGTATGAATGAATGATAAACTATGCAAGCTTATTTCTAAACTAAAAGGTTTTCACCCTATTTTTTTTTTTAATTTATTTATTTATTTATTTATTTTTAGAAACAAACTCCTTGTCAAACAAGCTAGTTAACTTATTTTGTTCCGTGTAAAATTTTTAAAAGCAATTGTCTAAAATGTATTTACGTGTTTTTGTACATGTCTTTCTTGACTCATTAAACATTTCAGTTTTCACCATATAATCCTCCTTGCCGTCTTTCAATTCTAACCCTTCACACACACAATCCATTACTCTTATAAATTTATAAATCCCCTTTTTAACTCCACTTTATATCATCAACACCATCATATCATATCATAACCATGTTTCTCCTAATCTCACTTGCACTTTTTTTCATACTAGTTATTTTCTTGTTAGTTCCTAGGGTCCTATCGCGAACCTCCATCGGTTACTTCCTGTTGAACCAATGGAGGGTCGCGGAGGAATGTTTTCATTCCCACCAATACTACAAAATCCCGAAATTTAACCTACATAAACAAGAAAACCAACTTTTTCAAAAAATCGTAACTTATCTCAACTCGTTACCTTCGGCTGGTGACTCGGATTTCGTGAACTTGTTCTCGGGCAACAATAACCCTAACGAGATCACTCTTGTTATCGACAGTGATCATGTGTTTGCAGACATGTTCCTAGGATCACGTGTTTATTGGAAGGTGGATAACGACTGTTTTGTCCTCAAAATGCGTCGAAAAGAGAAACGAAGGATATTAAATTCGTACATGAACCATATTCATAAGGTCGTGGAAGAGATCGAGTTAAAAAGCAAGGAGGTTAAGTTATATATAAACGCAGAAAATGATCCTGTAAAAAACGGACGTTGGATATCGACTCAGTTTAAGCATCCAGCCACTATCGACACGTCGATGATCGATATCGAGCTTAAAAACAAGGTGAAATCTGATTTAGAATCATTTTTAAAGTCTAAGCAATATTATCATCGTTTGGGTCGTGTTTGGAAACGAAGTTATTTGTTATATGGTCCTTCTGGGACTGGAAAATCGAGTTTTATTGCTGGCATGGCTAAGTTTCTTAACTACGATGTTTACGATGTAGATATGTCCAAAGTTAGAGGTGATTCTGATTTGAAATTATTGTTGTTACAAACGACAACTAAGTCTATGATTGTTGTTGAGGATTTGGACCACTATTTGGTCGAGAAATCGAGGGCTGTGAGCTTATCCGGGATTTTGAACTTTATGGATGGGATTATTTCGTGTTGTGGCGAAGAGCGTGTAATGGTTTTTACTGTTAGTAGTAAAGATCATGTTGATCCGACTGTTTTAAGGCCTGGTAGAATAGATTTTCATATACATTTTCCCTTATGTGATTTTTCGTCGTTTAAGAATCTTGCTAATAGTCATTTGGGGATTAAGGAACATAAGTTGTTTCCACAAGTTGAGGAGATTTTCCAAACGGGTGCGAGTTTGAGTCCAGCTGAGATTGGTGAGATTATGATATCGAATAGGGGTTCACCCACACGAGCTCTTAAAACAGTCATAAACGCGTTGCACACAAATAGTGAGACCAGGACAAGTGGTAAGACCGGAGTGTCTCATAAATCGACACATGATGGTAATTTAGTTACGCACATACCTAGAGCTCCACGGAATTTAAGCCATAGCGGGTCGGTTGATGGGTTAAGTGATTTGCCCACAAAGTTGACCCATAGCGGGTCAACTAGAACTGTAGACGAGTCAAGTGATTCGGGTTTATTCTGTATGGAAAACTTTCATACCGGAAAAGAACTCAAAAACTTATACGGGTTACTGAAAAACAGAAGCCGTAGTCGAAGGGAATCAGTCGATTTGGATGGAGTAGAAGGAAGGATTTCGACTTGAAACAATGTCAAAATTATTCTGAGATTAGGATTGAATTTGTTTAATTAGAAGACATTTATTGTATACTTTAGCTTTAACAATGTAATTTTTTTTGTTATGTTTTGTATATTGTAAGCATATGTAATTGATTTTTGATATAGTACAATGTTACAAGCTGTCAAGGAATTGAAAAGTATTTCAGATTTGGATCTACCTTGCTATTATTTAGTCAAGAAAATGTCATCCAAAATATTCAATAATTTGACAAATGGTCACCAATAAATTCAGAAGACATTATTAGGCCATATATTTGGTTGACCCCATCTTCTTGTATTTTTGTCAACTAAAGCATGCAACTTTTGATTTATTTCTTCATATTCAAACAAGACTAATTCAACCTCATTTAATTTTAAACAAGATTTTTATGCCGATAATTATGAATTCAGGATTTATGGTTAGTTGCTATACACATCACATACACTTGAGAGTTGAGATCATTAAGAACGTTTAGGGGTGCTTGGTGGGGGTAAAGGAGGGGTGGGGAATGGGTAAAGAATTGAAAAGGGCCCACAACTTTCAAATAATGGTGCTTGGTTATGGAAAGGTAAGGTATTGATTACCCGTAGTGGGTAATCAACCATTATAGAGTAAATTGGGGGGTAAGGTATTGATTACCCACCTCACTCATTCCTTTGCATTCCTTTCCCTTTCCTTCTCCCTTTCCTTTTCCCCAAATTGAACCAAGCGGCCCCTTAATTTTTTTGAATATGGATAAAAATCTGCAACTTGTTAATGAATGTGCTTTCATACGTATGATTAACTGGCACATTGATTTGGTCATAATCTTAACTATGAAAAAGGTGAAACAATGATGCTTGATGTTGTTGTTATAATCTTTTTATTCTTTGTCACAATAGTGGGTATCTTGATATTTTAAGATAGAAAATATTTGGTACCAATCTGAAGAGAAAGACTTATACCAAGAAAAGATCGTTAGGAAAAAGTGGGCAACAATCAACTAATCAAGTTTGACATAGATAAAGTAGTCAAAACAAAATTTGCATTTAGTCTTAAACGAGCGGAGGAACCCGCGCGTTGCTGCGGAAATGCCGTGCTATTTATTTATTTATTTATTTATTTATTTACACCTTAGGGCTTAGGGACTAAATTGCAAAAGACTATTCTTGCTTTTACTGTGGCACTTTAAATAAATTTTTTTAATGGATTTTCCAAATGTTGTCAAAAATGTATTCTCATGAAAATTTTTAATAATCAAAATATCATTTTTTTTTTCCAAATATTACAAAAAAAATGAAAATTTTTAATAATAAAAATATCATATATTTTTTTTCTTCCAAAAAAAAAAAAAATGCTACAGTACCGATGCTACAGTACCCAGCACTCACAAAAACACTATTTCGTCCAATGTAGCAAGCACTGTAGCTGCTACAGTGGAACGTTCCCCTTTTAGTATATATAATAATAGAGTAACAATTAGTTGAGTTAGAGTATGAACGAATATGTATTACATTGCATGATACGTGTCACAAAATTCAAATCAGTTGACATTCTTAGGTGTTATATATAAGTAGCTGGAAAGAAATAAATGGAATGGGTCTCAATGCCCATTTGGGAATTGGGCTATCAGTATTTGGACAAATTTTCTTAAAAACATAAAAGCGAGTAATGTGGTTTTCTTATTATACTGTTTATTGTTTATGTGATTTTTCAATAATACCCGTTTATGTTAACTTGACATAAGACTTTTAAATGATTTTTGTATAATGCACACATATGATTTTCCAACCGACTTTTCTGTATCAATTTGATTTCTTGGTCGAGCAAACGGTTGACTCACAATATATTCCATTTTGGGCTTATAATGCTATACTGTAATAGTTTTTTTTTTTTTTTTTTTTTTTTTTTTTTTTTTTTTTTTTTTTTTTTTTTAACAACATTTAGTATATGCCATTTTTATTGTAAATTATTTCACTATAAACTTTCATTAACACAAATTTTCATCATTTTTATTGCACATGGTTCGACTATGAATGCTCACATTAATGTTGGTAAAGTTGTTGGAAAAGTACTTAGCCAAGATGAGATTACGGTATAACTGTAGTATGTTGTTTATAGTGTTGTTTTTAATAATCACTCCATAATTTTACGTGAAGGAGTTTACATCTCAAATGTTGTGTATTGACAAGTTTTACGTGATGAATAATTGCATTGTTCGGTATTTTAAAATGTATTTTAATTTTCATTTCCAGCTTTACCTAATATTTTTAAATGTTCCTTGATAAGCTTTCTAAAATTTAAGTTGAGTTATCGTATATCATTAAATTTTGAATCATACAATGTCTTTAGATGTCTTTTTCACAATAGCGGGTGTCTTGATATTTTAAGATAGAAAATATCTTAGTTTGTACCAATATACCAAGAAAAGGTCGTAAGGAAAAAGGTGGACAACAATCAATTAATCAAGTTTGACAAAGAAAAAGTAGTAAAACAAAATTTGCATTTAGTTCAACATGGAATTCCTAGTCGGTCAGTGAGATTATTGTTTGGTAGGGAGAAACTATGCTCTTATTGGTTCAAATATTTTCTGGATTCGCCAGTTAATATATTGCCTCTTTTATTTTCTTTCATTTACTATAATATTCTTTTTAACTTCTTTTGTGTATAAGCTTATTACGTGAAACAATTTTATTACTTTTTCTCATCTTTAATTTAGCACAATAAAAATGGTAGCATTTCAATTAGTGAGATACTTCTATAATATAAATTTTATACTTTATATCTTTATCATAGCAATATTTGTTGTAACAAACTTATTATATTAAAATTTATGATACTATGTTTTATGTATAGCTAACTTTGTTTATATTACAAGTTTCATAGAATGCTAGCCATGCACCATATTTTAAATTAATTCATATGGAAAGTTGAACTGGTAATTTTCACCTGTTAGATTGTAATCGTAATTTTTCTAAAGAGTTATCAAACGAATGTTTTCATTTAGAATATTAGTTATTCAGCAACATTGAATCATTCAGCGTTATTGATTCATTCAGTGTTAAATCATAATATATTATCAAACAACCCAGTGTAACAAATAGTTGAGCTAGTTACAGTATGAACGAATTTATATTGCATTGTATGATACATGTCACAAAATTCAAATCAGTTGACATTCTTAGGTCTCAATGCCCATTTGGGCTATCAGTATTTAATTGACATTTATAAAAACAAATGTGTGATCTATTTAGCCATTTAGGTGTGTCAAAATATATTTGGTGTGTGTTTGAGAAAAAATTCGAAACGGAAACATGCCGGTTTGAGTTGTTTTTCCTAATCTATACTCTATTTGGTTGTACCAGTAGAAAGACAAGACTTGTACCGAAAGAAAATGTTAGAATGAGGTGGGCTATGATCGAGGTTAACACGGAAGAAGTAGTAATATACTATACTTAAGAAATTGACTTGAAATAAAAATAACTACTTGTTTTCTGGGTTTATTTTTAGGGGTACGTTTCTTTTAAATTCGTCATTCTTAAGGTACATTCTAATATTTTTGCCATTCGGGAAAAAAAAAAATTCCTTTTAGCTGAGAGGACAAAAATGTCACAAAATACTTCAAAAAGACCGAATTTGAAAGAAAAGTACTCGTATAAGAAGAAAAAAAATTGTTCGCTACCCAAAAAAACAAATGATGACAAGTATGGTACATTTTTAAAACATTTGTCCAAATAAAAATGCATAAACGATATTGTACAAGTCACGTCGAGAAACCCAACTTAATTCACCTTTTTCACGAGTTATATTGTTTTACAGTTACCGACTTTCAATTTTTTGAAAAAAGTTTTTTTTTTGTATACTTGGGTTTCCGACTTAACATTACGAGCCGGCTAATAAAGTACTCTTTTCCAAAAGGGTTGCGAGTCGACTCAACTTTCAAGGTTTTTTTTTTTTTTTAGTTGATACGTATACTCAAAGAATAAATAGACTAATAGAGTACTGCTTTTCCTTAAGGGTTGGTATCTAAAGTTATGCTTGTTGAAAATAAGTAGTCTGTAATTTATTAGTTTATAATAAGTTTATAAGCTTGCTTGATTTTTGTAATTTATTACTTAAATCTGCATTATACGTGTAACTTGTTTAATTAAACCAAGATTGTAAATATCGCTCGGCGGTATCGTGGTGGTCGACTCTTGCCAAGTGTTATTGCGGAAACCATAAATTATAAAAGAATTTATTTAATATATATATATATATATATATATTAGCAAGAGTCAAGGTTGACCGGTGTGAATTTATTTAAAGGAATTTATTTACATAATTATAAATCTGCTGCTTCTCTAACATAACCTAGAAAAGCTTCATGATTTATTCTCTAAATTAAAACAAAATCAAGAAAATCGAGATTGACCGGCGTGAATATGAGAAAAAAAAAAAAAAAAAAAAAAAAAAAAACCCCTAGATCTGAAGTTGACCGGCGTGAATATGAAAAGAAAAAAACCCTAGATCTGAAGTTGACCGTCGTTGATCGGCTTGGCGCCATGGCTGATTTTGACCGCCACGCTTCGATTTTGACCAAAATCGATAAGTTAGACCGATATAGAAAATATCATGGCGGTGGACCACCGCTAACCGTCATGGCCGATTTTTACAACACTGAACTAAACAAGTTAAATGGGTTGTCTCGTAGTGGGCTAACGATCAACCAGTTTGAAAACCGAATACATTATCATTTATTTATAGTTTTGTTAGTATTTTACCATAATTTAGAATTAACCTGAACGTCATTTACTTTTATTATGCAGAAAACCTAATATAAATCTTAGTGATCCATAATTCAAAATCAATACATAGACTGATAGACCTATTTCATTCGTTGTGACAAACGGTAATTTTTCACCTTTATTTAATAGTAAATATTAATTTATTAGCGTCTAACTATTTGAGCCGTACTTATGCAACGAGAGAAGGTGATAGCGTATGCCTCACGCCAACTGAAGAAACACAAGAAGAATTACACAATACATGACTTAGAACTGGGAGCGGTGGTATTCACACTCAGAATCTGGAGACACTACCTTTATGGTACCAAGTGTGTTGTGTATACAGATCACAAGAGCTTGCAATATATCCTTGACCAAAAGGAGCTCAACATGAGGCAACGCCGTTGGCTAGAATTGCTCAGCGACTATGATTGCGAGATCCGGTACCATCCTGGTAAAGCAAACGTGGTAGCGGATGCTCTTAGCCGAAAAGATAGACCAAAACCCCTGAGGGTGCGATCATTGGGTATGACAATCGTTTCGCCTCTCCCATCAAAAATCCTTGAGGCTCAGACTGAGGCACTCAAGGAAGAGAATAGACCCAACGAGAAAATCTATGGCATGCCTGAGAATGAAAATGGTTTTGTAAAGAGGACTGATGGGACGCTGTGCTTCAAGGACAGAAGTTGGGTTCCACTTTACGGAGGGATGCGTGACATCATCATGCACGAATCCCACAAGTCTAGATACTCTATACACCCAGGAGCCGACAAAATGTACCTTGACCTAAAGAAATTATATTGGTGGCCCAACATGAAGGCCGACATTGCGATGTATGTCAGTCAGTGCTTGACTTGTTCCAAAGTCAAGGCTGAACATCAACGCCCATCAGGTTTACTGGTCCAACCAGAGATTCCCGAATGGAAGTGGGAACGCATAACTATGGACTTTATCACCAAGTTACCAAGGACATCCAGTGGTTACGACACTATCTGGGTAATCGTTGATCGTCTTACCAAGTCCGCCCACTTCCTACCAATCAAGGAAAACGAAAGCATGGATAAACTTGCACGACTATACATAAAAGAAATTATAGCACGACATGGTGTCCTAATTTCTATCATCTCTGATAGAGATAGCCGTTTCACGTCAAAATTCTGGAGATCACTTCAAGATGCTTTGGGAAGTAATCTTGACATGAGCACTGCGTATCATCCTCAAACAGACGGTCAAAGTGAGAGGACCATCCAAACTTTGGAGGACATGCTGCGAGCATGCGTGATAGACTTTGGAAATGGTTGGGATAGGCATTTGCCACTAGCCGAGTTTTCTTACAATAACAGCTATCACACTAGCATCAAAGCTGCACCATATGAAGCACTTTACGGAAGGAAGTGTAGATCACCAATTTGCTGGGCTGAAGTCGGAGAAAGTCAGATTACTGGTCCTGACTTGGTACAAGAAACTACTGAAAAGATTGTACAAATTAAGAACCGGTTACAAGCTGCACGAGATCGCCAAAAGAGCTACGCGGACAAAAGACGAAAACCACTTGAGTTTCAAGTTGGAGATAGAGTCATGCTAAAAGTTTCACCTTGGAAAGGTGTGATCCGTTTTGGGAAACGTGGAAAACTAAATCCCCGTTACATTGGACCTTTCAAGATTCTAGCCAGAATCGGGCCGGTAGCCTACCGACTCGAACTACCACAAGAACTCAGCTCTGTGCACAACGTGTTTCATGTGTGCAACTTGAAGAAATGTCTCTCAAACGAAACTCTTGCTATTCCCTTGGAAGAAACCCAAATCGACGAAAGATTGAACTTTATTGAGGAACCAGTTGAAATTGTTGACCGAGAGATCAAACGGCTTAAACAAAGCCGCATCCCTATTATCAAGGTCCGTTGGAACTCTCGTAGAGGTCCCGAATTCACGTGGGAGCGTGAAGACGAAATCAAGCGCAAATATCCTCATCTTTTCTCGACACCCGTGAGTAATTCTAAGTGAAACCGAGGACGGTTTCTTTCCAAGGCGGGAAGGATGTGACAAACGGTAATTTTTCACCTTTATTTAATAGTAAATATTAATTTATTAGCGTCTAACTATTTGAGTTAAGCATTCATAAGCTTACATAACTATTCGGGAAGCAAACCCACATACTGTGACTTACAACAACTCATAACAACGACCATATTTATCAGAAATGTGAAAATATTATTTTCTGACCTATCCTGCTATTTATTTACCGAACCGAGAATTTATCTCGAGCACAGCACGACACGCGTACCGACACTATTATAGTAACGATAAAAATGTAATAAATTACAATCATAAATTTTATATCTCATACTCGAGCCAAACCAAGAATACCGCGTTGACACTTGAGCTCAACGGGACACGGAGTACACACGACACACTCTTCGTGCATTAAACACAACTACTAATATACAAGATTTTTCCTATCACTTTTATAATATACATATACGTTTATATAAAAAAAAAAAATGAAACGTTAATATGAGAAGATAAAATCCCACGCCTCACCACTCTTCCAAAACAAAAGAAATATATTAATTCTCTTTTCACCCTTTCCCAGGAACACGCTTTCCTCTCCCTCTCTCTTCCAATATATCGATCCTGCTTCCTCTCTATCTCTTCCCAAAAGTTAGATCTCAAAAAAAAGAAGAAGAAGAATAAAAAAAAAAAAAAAAAAAATCAAGAAAAACATGTGATTTGAATCAAGCCTCGAGTTCCTCTCCATGAGTAACCCTTGCACGCCAAGGAGAATACTTTCCTCTTTCAACCTCTTATCCAGCCAAGAAGAGTCACGAGATAACATATGAAGAAGCCAAGTTTTGTTTTTAGTCCATTTTTGGTTATAAACGATTTTCGATATACAAAAGGTTGGTATTAGGGTTACTAATTTTCCTTCTTTTTATTCCACCCGACCCATAATGGCACCACAACTCCCTTGGTGTGGATTGCTTGCTTGGGGCTCGGATTGGATCTTCTTCTTGTAATTTCTTCAAAGACTTGTAAGATAATCTCAAACTTTTGTTTCTAAGATTCGATTATATGCATGTATGGTTATTCTTATAAAGAGTTATTATATCAGTTTTGAATTTGAGAAAAACCCTAATTTTTAAGATTGATTATTAGGTGTTAAATTGTTAGGGCTTTTGTGATTAAGGATAAATTAAGTGTTTTGGGCATGTTTTAATTGAAGGAAAACTTAAGAATGAACATGTTTTGATTTAATCTTGGATCGAAAAATTTTATACATTTTTAGGATTGATGAAATTGATATATTATGGGTTGACATAAATTTTGTGTTAGATGAAACTTTGATAAATTGTGATGTTATATGAAATCTTGATAAAAGTTAATGTTAATTTGAAACTAGTAAATTATTAATTGATTCTTTATTGCGAAATTACAGTTAATAAAATCTTGTTCGACTTATGAAAATTGTTCTTTCTTTTTTTGAGTGGTTACGGGTTTCTTTTATAAAAGATTTGAATTGTGTTAGTATTGTTGCAATTGTTGTGGTTAGCAAATAATAGGTCATAAGGTTCTATACTAGCGATTTGATTTTCTTGTATTCAAGAAAATATTGTTTGTGTTAATATTTTTGGAGTCGATTTGGGTTTAGTCCAAAACAGTAGATGTTTACATTTTTTTTATGATTGTTGTGTTGTTTCGTATGACCAAGAAGTATTAACCCAACTTATAGTCTTTTCACGAGTCCAACGATGGTCTCCGTTCGAGTCGTATTGTGAGGTCGAGATTGCTATTAGAGTTCAAAATAAGAATACTGGCTTGATTTTTGTATCACAATATACACAACTTTATAAGAAGAAAATTGGAACTGAACTTTTGAAACTGGTTGTGTTTGTGTCGAACATGATCATGGGCTGAGGCCCAATCAAAATAATAAAAGGGGTGCGTGATATACATGGAACCATTTTGATGTTATTGAATAATAAAAGGGGTGCGTGATGTTTTACTATAATACATGGGACCATTTTGATCTTATTGTTGTTAAGTGATGTCGTGAATGCCGTGTTACACTTATTCATTCCACGACTAAATTTCCGACTCATTCCTTTTCACTCGACCATGAGTATCGTGACTTATCTTCTCAACATACGCAAATCGACATGTCGTATTTAATACATATACGGGCCACGCTCCACTTTCGTAAAAATCCTACACTTAAAAAGGGCTTTTGTCAAAACTAGTAAGCGAACAACAAGCAAAATATTTTAAACATGCATAATTTCTCAAAATATATAGTTTACTAGCTTATTTTAAATGTAAAAACTTAAACAAAGTCACTCTTTAACTATATACTTTTATTTATAATAGCAACAAACATGTGGTATATAAATATAAATACACTTAATTAAATATGTATAGTTACCTCTAACTATAACGTTATTATTTTCCGTCAACATCCAATATTTACTATAATTACTTTCCATACTCCGTCCTTTGGTTATCGTCAACCCAAAGGTTTATTTATCTTCAGTAATATATTGCCTACGTATTCACTTATACACTCCCATGAGTCAATACTTACACAATTAGAAAATTGTTTTCAAACTTAAACGCTGCCACACAAGCAACAACGACGCAAACACTTTAAAACCTTTATAAATTTATTTAAACTCCATTGAGTCTTATATTAAAAATGTAAACTAAAATTTACCATACTATTCTAGGTCGCGTGTCGGTGCCGCTCACTATCACTATTTGACTTTTCACTACCGAGACTACTAATCGCTAAGGTGAGTTTATAGCCCCACTTTACTTATACTCGTTTACAAAACTATGGGGTGAGAAACATGCAAAACATTTTCTGGACCATGCTATTATTTCTCAACACTATTGCGTAGTTAGCCTAAGCCCTGAACCCACTGTTATGCCCACTTTCATGAACCGTTAATTCCTGTTAGGAAGCGCGATTGATATAAATAGATCTATTGGGGGTAACTCCCCCGTTCGGTTGGCCAGACGGGTCAATGCGAACGTATACCGAGTCGGATTACGAGTGTATTGGGTTAAACACTCGCTATGGGCCCTCACTATTATTATATGTGCTACATTGTGGCATACTAAACTGTTTAGCTTCGGTTGCATGAACTTAGTGCTAGCGCGATAGACTATTTTTGTATGACATTATATGCGTTGTAATGTTTGTACACAAACTATTGGTCCACATTACTTTACTGATAAACCTATAGACTCACCAGCTTTTTGCTGACTTTTAGCATGTTTACTCAGGTGTTTGAGCTGCTTATTTTCGTCAAGGCATGGCAAGGCGATGGTCATAACCTATTTACCTAAGTGTTTTTACACAACATTATGACTTGTTTTTATGGGGCCATTCGACGTTGGGCTTATCTATTTATTTTAAAACTTGATGTAAACTTGAATGAATTTAAATGAAATGTATTTGTAACGGAGTATGTATTCCGTTCTTTATTATCTTGTGTTGTGATCTCCAATTTAGTAGCACCCCATGACCCGAATGCTTCCGCTGTACCGATTTTGGGGGTGTTACAGATTGGTATCAGAGCCAGGTTATAGAGAACTAGGTACATATAAATCCTAAACTATAACCGCTTTTTACAAAAACAAGTCCCTATGACCACCACTTGCCTGCCTGCCTTACTTGCCACTTTACTTGCCTTAATTATGCTTTACTATTTGATGATCTTACTTGACTATATGCACTATAAGTATTCTTATACGCACTAAACTTATATTATTTACTATGAGTATTCTACATATACTTACACACTTATACCGTATGTGTCACAGACTATGCCTTCCGTTGACACTCCACCATTCCAGATCACACCAGACTCAGAGGATCCGTACATCATACTCCAGGACTTTAATGCTTCAGATCTTGACATCACTGAGTCTGTACCTGCTCCATCATTTCCTACTCAGCCTACATCCACTACTATTACTGATCATGCATCTACTCAGCCTACACTCACACCCACTACTGACATCACTACCACTCAGTCCATTCATGTTTCCTCACATACTCAGAACCCTACTATCAGACGTCGGGCTTCTTACAGGAGGGTCCGAGGGCGTAACATACACCTAACATCTGCTTTATCATCAGTGCCCCGTAGGAGGACTCGATCATCATATGAGCATACTCCTACTTCACCATTACCTCACTCCCCTCCACATCAGAGATTGAGGAGAGCTATTGAGACTGATTCGGAGGAAGATCCCGAAGAGGAACCTCTACCAGCTGAGGTTACACCTGATGAGACTGCACCGATTGAGCACACCACTGAGCATACAGGTACAGATGGGAGTATGAGACCACTGGAGATTATCCTTGAGGATGTGCCGATCACCTGCGAGACGGGACAGAGTTCGAGGGATGCACAGATTCAGGGAGGTGATACAGATGATGATATACCATCAGGTTTGGGTCAGGGAGCTGTTACACTCCATACTTTGGAGAAGGGTTTAGGGGTTGTTCCTTCCACTTTTGAGATTGGGCAGGGATCGAGGAGAGTTTATGAGGAGGAGATTAATGGTGAGATATGGAGGGATGTTGAGTGTGTGTTTAGCGCCACACCTCGTGCTGTGAGTCCGGATTATACACCTTCTTCGCCTTCTTTTGTGCCACCATCACCATCTGTTCCAGTTTCCACACCTCCGGTTGCTTCACCAGTGGAGGATGGAGAGGTGACTGGTTTGGAGCAGATCTTTGTTTTACTGGGGTCACATGAGAGCTTACTTGAGGAGCATACTGAGCAGTTGGATAGGTTAGGGAGATTGGATGACAGCACTGGTATGTTAGGTGGTGAGCTTGAGGGTATGCGCCATTGTGTGGGGATGATGCGGAGTGAGTTGACATCAGTCTGGGATACTGTGTGGCGTCATTGGCACCAGATGCATGATATGGAGTCTCAGATTGCTAGGTTGACTAGAGCTGGACAGGAGGACCGGTATGAGATTCTAGCTGCGAGGAGACGTATCTCAGATTTGGAGTTTACCAAAGACTTAGTACATGCACAGGAGCAGAGGATCACATCATTGGAGACTAGGCTCAGAGCACACCTGACGATTATCCAGGACTCTAGTAGGCGGTTGGAGCAGTTGGAGAACACACAGGCAGAGCTGGTGTTAGGCATGGAGCGACTTCGCGTTGAGTAGTGTTGTTGTATTAGATGATGCAAGCTTAGTATTTGTTGTACTTTTCTCTTTTATTCGAGACTTGTATTTCCGTTTATGTATTCGAGACTTGTACTTTTCTTTCGTTGCACCATGAGCTTGTAATTTTGTGAACGCATATTGATTTTAATCTATAACAAGCTTGGTTGGTTATTCTATTGTGACATTCTCTCTATAATTGATTTTATGAGTATACTCTACTTGTGGTGACTATGCTCTTACATGATGACAAACACTTGTTATGAAATCTTATTTATTCTCTCTATTTTTTTTACGTAGCAATATGGCTCCCAAACGGAAAGCAACTAGATCTACTCGTGCTAACCCAGTTTCCGCCAGAACTACTGCAATAGCTCCACCTGTTGTAGATCAAGCCATGCTCGACCAACTAGTTGAAGAGCGAGTGGCAGCAGCACTGGCTGCAGCAAATGTGAACAATTCAACTACTGATGTCGGAATCTCTAGACCGGCAAACAACAATAACCGTGGCTGTAACTATCAGGAATTCAAAAAGCTCATGACAGATTATTTTGAGGGAAACGAAGGAGCTGTTGTCTTGGTCAGGTGGTTGGAAAGGTTGGAAACTGTATTCCGAATCTGCAGATGTGCGGATGAAGACAGGGTTAAATTTGCATCGTTTACCTTCAAGAATGCTGCTTTGACCTGGTGGAACAACTACCTGAAGTCGGCTGGTCATGATGCCACCTATGCAATGCCATGGGAAAATTTCAAAGAAATGATGCTCAAAAAGTATTGCCCTCGCAACGAGGTCATGAAGTTGGAGGCTGAATTTTGGAATCTCAAGGTGCAAGGCACCGACATGGCCACATATAATCAGCGTTTTCAAGAGTTAATCTTACTATGCCCTGAAATGGTACCGAC
The DNA here is from genome assembly GCA_030686995.1 of Artemisia argyi. Taxonomy (NCBI): domain Eukaryota; kingdom Viridiplantae; phylum Streptophyta; class Magnoliopsida; order Asterales; family Asteraceae; genus Artemisia; species Artemisia argyi. The sequence continues at coordinate 108,648,968 of CM060697.1, forward strand.
TGAAGCTCGCTTGCTGGAAAGGTACATTGGAGGGCTACACCCGTATGTCAAGGGGAATGTCACTACCTCCAAGGCTGCTGATCTCCATGAGACTATGGAGTTGGCTAACAAACTGACGGACCAAATGATTGAAGACTCAGTCGGAGCAGTGGTGACAAACAAAAGAAAATGGGATGACCACTCCCGAAACAACCACACTAACCACCACTCAAACAAAAGGCAAGAAGTTGCTAAAGTTTACGCTGCTGGACCAACAGAAAAGAAAGCGTATGAAGGCAAATTACCATTGTGTAACCGCTGCAAGTTGCACCACAATGGTCGGTGCACGGTCAAGTGTCACAAGTGCCAAAAGATAGGACACATGACCCGGGATTGCAAGGCAAGGCCCCTCGCTAATGCACAAGTTGCACCAACTAACAACCCGAAGGCTGAAATAACATGTTTTGGATGTGGTGAAAAAGGGCATCACCGGAATGAATGCCAAAAGCCCAGGAATCAAGGAAATGGTGGTAACCGAGGTAACCAAGGTAACCATGGTAACCAGGGTAATCAGAGGAACCAAGGAAACGGTGGGAATCATGGAGCTGCTGGGCATCAAGGAAATCAAGGCAATGGAGGAGGAGCCCGTGGGAGGGTCTACGCTGTGGGCAAGGTAGAAGCCCAAGAGGACCCGAACGTTGTGACGGGTATGTTCCTTTTAAATAACCGTTATGCATCCATATTGTTTGATACTGGGGCAGATAGAAGTTTTGTTTCAACTGCATTTAGTCCACTTCTTGGTATTGCCCCGACCACTTTAGACATCATATACAATGTGGAGTTAGCTAATGGAAACATAGAAAGGGTAGACACTTTCATTAGAGGTTGTACCTTAAACCTATTAAACCACCCATTCAACATCGACCTCATGCCCGTTGAACTAGGTAGTTTTGACGTAATTGTCGGTATGGATTGGTTATCGAAGTACCATGCCTCCATCATTTGCCACGAGAAGATCGTTCGCCTACCATATGGGGACGAAGTCCTAATCATAGAAGGTGATAGGAGAGATAGAAGAAGCGTCAAGACTAAACATCATCTCTTGCACCAAGGCCCAAAAGTACATCGAAAAAGGATGTCATCTCTTTCTAGCGCAAGTTACCGAGAAGGAAGGAAAGGAGTCAGAGGAAAAATGTTTGGAAGATGTACCAATCGTGAGAGACTTCCCAGAAGTCTTTCCTGAAGACTTACCTGGACTCCCGCCAACTCGACAGGTCAAATTTCGTATTGACTTAGTGCCTGGTGCTGCACCTGTGGCACGAGCGCCCTATCGATTAGCCCCAACGGAACTACAAGAACTCTCAGACCAGTTGTCGGAACTTTCAGAAAAAGGGTTCATCAGGCCAAGTTCCTCGCCTTGGGGAGCTCCAGTCCTGTTTGTGAAAAAAAAGGATGGGTCTTTCAGGATGTGTATTGACTACAGGGAACTAAACAAACTAACCATTAAAAACCGATACCCACTCCCGAGAATTGACGACCTATTCGACCAACTTCAAGGTTCGAGCGTCTACTCTAAAATCGACTTGAGATCAGGATACCACCAACTTAGAGTTCGGGAAGAAGATATCCCAAAAACCGCATTCAGAACTCGATACAGTCATTATGAATTCCAAGTTATGCCATTCGGTTTGACCAATGCCCCTGCAGTATTCATGGACCTCATGAATCGGGTATGCAAGCCGTACTTTGACAAATTTGTGATTGTCTTTATCGACGACACCCTGATTTACTCCAAAAGCAAAAAGGAGCACGAGCAACACCTTAGACAAATTTTAGAGTTGCTAAAGAAGGAGGAGTTGTATGCAAAATTTTCGAAGTGTGATTTTTGGATACCAAAAGTGCAATTTATGGGTCACGTGATTGATAGTCAGGGCATTCACGTAGATCCTGCAAAGATCGAAGCAATAAAGGATTGGGCGACACCTACCACACCCACCGAAATACGCCAATTCTTAGGACTTGCTGGTTATTACCGTAGGTTCATCGAAGGTTTCTCCAAAGTAGCAAAACCTTTAACTAAGCTAACCCAGAAGAGTGAAAAGTTCGAATGGTGTGATAAAGCAGAAGAAGCTTTTCAACTCCTTAAGCATAAATTGTGCAGTGCGCCTATCTTGGCCCTACCTGAGGGCAGTGAAGATTTTGTGGTTTACTGCGACGCTTCGCACAAAGGCTTAGGAGCCGTACTTATGCAACGAGAGAAGGTGATAGCGTATGCCTCACGCCAACTGAAGAAACACAAGAAGAATTACACAATACATGACTTAGAACTGGGAGCGGTGGTATTCACACTCAGAATCTGGAGACACTACCTTTATGGTACCAAGTGTGTTGTGTATACAGATCACAAGAGCTTGCAATATATCCTTGACCAAAAGGAGCTCAACATGAGGCAACGCCGTTGGCTAGAATTGCTCAGCGACTATGATTGCGAGATCCGGTACCATCCTGGTAAAGCAAACGTGGTAGCGGATGCTCTTAGCCGAAAAGATAGACCAAAACCCCTGAGGGTGCGATCATTGGGTATGACAATCGTTTCGCCTCTCCCATCAAAAATCCTTGAGGCTCAGACTGAGGCACTCAAGGAAGAGAATAGACCCAACGAGAAAATCTATGGCATGCCTGAGAATGAAAATGGTTTTGTAAAGAGGACTGATGGGACGCTGTGCTTCAAGGACAGAAGTTGGGTTCCACTTTACGGAGGGATGCGTGACATCATCATGCACGAATCCCACAAGTCTAGATACTCTATACACCCAGGAGCCGACAAAATGTACCTTGACCTAAAGAAATTATATTGGTGGCCCAACATGAAGGCCGACATTGCGATGTATGTCAGTCAGTGCTTGACTTGTTCCAAAGTCAAGGCTGAACATCAACGCCCATCAGGTTTACTGGTCCAACCAGAGATTCCCGAATGGAAGTGGGAACGCATAACTATGGACTTTATCACCAAGTTACCAAGGACATCCAGTGGTTACGACACTATCTGGGTAATCGTTGATCGTCTTACCAAGTCCGCCCACTTCCTACCAATCAAGGAAAACGAAAGCATGGATAAACTTGCACGACTATACATAAAAGAAATTATAGCACGACATGGTGTCCTAATTTCTATCATCTCTGATAGAGATAGCCGTTTCACGTCAAAATTCTGGAGATCACTTCAAGATGCTTTGGGAAGTAATCTTGACATGAGCACTGCGTATCATCCTCAAACAGACGGTCAAAGTGAGAGGACCATCCAAACTTTGGAGGACATGCTGCGAGCATGCGTGATAGACTTTGGAAATGGTTGGGATAGGCATTTGCCACTAGCCGAGTTTTCTTACAATAACAGCTATCACACTAGCATCAAAGCTGCACCATATGAAGCACTTTACGGAAGGAAGTGTAGATCACCAATTTGCTGGGCTGAAGTCGGAGAAAGTCAGATTACTGGTCCTGACTTGGTACAAGAAACTACTGAAAAGATTGTACAAATTAAGAACCGGTTACAAGCTGCACGAGATCGCCAAAAGAGCTACGCGGACAAAAGACGAAAACCACTTGAGTTTCAAGTTGGAGATAGAGTCATGCTAAAAGTTTCACCTTGGAAAGGTGTGATCCGTTTTGGGAAACGTGGAAAACTAAATCCCCGTTACATTGGACCTTTCAAGATTCTAGCCAGAATCGGGCCGGTAGCCTACCGACTCGAACTACCACAAGAACTCAGCTCTGTGCACAACGTGTTTCATGTGTGCAACTTGAAGAAATGTCTCTCAAACGAAACTCTTGCTATTCCCTTGGAAGAAACCCAAATCGACGAAAGATTGAACTTTATTGAGGAACCAGTTGAAATTGTTGACCGAGAGATCAAACGGCTTAAACAAAGCCGCATCCCTATTATCAAGGTCCGTTGGAACTCTCGTAGAGGTCCCGAATTCACGTGGGAGCGTGAAGACGAAATCAAGCGCAAATATCCTCATCTTTTCTCGACACCCGTGAGTAATTCTAAGTGAAACCGAGGACGGTTTCTTTCCAAGGCGGGAAGGATGTGACAAACGGTAATTTTTCACCTTTATTTAATAGTAAATATTAATTTATTAGCGTCTAACTATTTGAGTTAAGCATTCATAAGCTTACATAACTATTCGGGAAGCAAACCCACATACTGTGACTTACAACAACTCATAACAACGACCATATTTATCAGAAATGTGAAAATATTATTTTCTGACCTATCCTGCTATTTATTTACCGAACCGAGAATTTATCTCGAGCACAGCACGACACGCGTACCGACACTATTATAGTAACGATAAAAATGTAATAAATTACAATCATAAATTTTATATCTCATACTCGAGCCAAACCAAGAATACCGCGTTGACACTTGAGCTCAACGGGACACGGAGTACATACGACACACTCTTCGTGCATTAAACACAACTACTAATATACAAGATTTTTCCTATCACTTTTATAATATACATATACGTTTATATAAAAAAAAAAAATGAAACGTTAATATGAGAAGATAAAATCCCACGCCTCACCACTCTTCCAAAACAAAAGAAATATATTAATTCTCTTTTCACCCTTTCCCAGGAACACGCTTTCCTCTCCCTCTCTCTTCCAATATATCGATCCTGCTTCCTCTCTATCTCTTCCCAAAAGTTAGATCTCAAAAAAAAGAAGAAGAAGAATAAAAAAAAAAAAAAAAAAATCAAGAAAAACATGTGATTTGAATCAAGCCTCGAGTTCCTCTCCATGAGTAACCCTTGCACGCCAAGGAGAATACTTTCCTCTTTCAACCTCTTATCCAGCCAAGAAGAGTCACGAGATAACATATGAAGAAGCCAAGTTTTGTTTTTAGTCCATTTTTGGTTATAAACGATTTTCGATATACAAAAGGTTGGTATTAGGGTTACTAATTTTCCTTCTTTTTATTCCACCCGACCCATAATGGCACCACAACTCCCTTGGTGTGGATTGCTTGCTTGGGGCTCGGATTGGATCTTCTTCTTGTAATTTCTTCAAAGACTTGTAAGATAATCTCAAACTTTTGTTTCTAAGATTCGATTATATGCATGTATGGTTATTCTTATAAAGAGTTATTATATCAGTTTTGAATTTGAGAAAAACCCTAATTTTTAAGATTGATTATTAGGTGTTAAATTGTTAGGGCTTTTGTGATTAAGGATAAATTAAGTGTTTTGGGCATGTTTTAATTGAAGGAAAACTTAAGAATGAACATGTTTTGATTTAATCTTGGATCGAAAAATTTTATACATTTTTAGGATTGATGAAATTGATATATTATGGGTTGACATAAATTTTGTGTTAGATGAAACTTTGATAAATTGTGATGTTATATGAAATCTTGATAAAAGTTAATGTTAATTTGAAACTAGTAAATTATTAATTGATTCTTTATTTCGAAATTACAGTTAATAAAATCTTGTTCGACTTATGAAAATTGTTCTTTCTTTTTTTGAGTGGTTACGGGTTTCTTTTATAAAAGATTTGAATTGTGTTAGTATTGTTGCAATTGTTGTGGTTAGCAAATAATAGGTCATAAGGTTCAATACTAGCGATTTGATTTTCTTGTATTCAAGAAAATATTGTTTGTGTTAATATTTTTGGAGTCGATTTGGGTTTAGTCCAAAACAGTAGATGTTTACATTTTTTTTATGATTGTTGTGTTGTTTCGTATGACCAAGAAGTATTAACCCAACTTATAGTCTTTTCACGAGTCCAACGATGGTCTCCGTTCGAGTCGTATTGTGAGGTCGAGATTGCTATTAGAGTTCAAAATAAGAATACTGGCTTGATTTTTGTATCACAATATACACAACTTTATAAGAAGAAAATTGGAACTGAACTTGTTGTGTTTGTGTCGAACATGATCATGGGCTGAGGCCCAATCAAAATAATAAAAGGGGTGCGTGATATACATGGAACCATTTTGATGTTATTGAATAATAAAAGGGGTGCGTGATGTTTTACTATAATACATGGGACCATTTTGATCTTATTGTTGTTAAGTGATGTCGTGAATGCCGTGTTACACTTATTCATTCCACGACTAAATTTCCGACTCATTCCTTTTCACTCGACCACGAGTATCGTGACTTATCTTCTCAACATACGCAAATCGACATATCGTATTTAATACATATACGGGCCACGCTCCACTTTCGTAAAAATCCTACACTTAAAAAGGGCTTTTGTCAAAACTAGTAAGCGAACAACAAGCAAAATATTTTAAACATGCATAATTTCTCAAAATATATAGTTTACTAGCTTATTTTAAATGTAAAAACTTAAACAAAGTCACTCTTTAACTATATACTTTTATTTATAATAGCAACAAACATGTGGTATATAAATATAAATACACTTAATTAAATATGTATAGTTACCTCTAACTATAACGTTATTATTTTCCGTCTACATCCAATATTTACTATAATTACTTTCCATACTCCGTCCTTTGGTTATCGTCAACCCAAAGGTTTATTTATCTTCGGTAATATATTGCCTACGTATTCACTTATACACTCCCATGAGTCAATACTTACACAATTAGAAAATTGTTTTCAAACTTAAACGCTGCCACACAAGCAACAACGACGCAAACACTTTAAAACCTTTATAAATTTATTTAAACTCCATTGAGTCTTATATTAAAAATGTAAACTAAAATTTACCGTACTATTCTAGGTCGCGTGTCGTTGCCGCTCACTATCACTATTTGACTTTTCACTACCGAGACTACTAATCGCTAAGGTGAGTTTATAGCCCCACTTTACTTATACTTTACAAAACTATGGGGTGAGAAACATGCAAAACATTTTCTGGACCATGCTATTATTTCTCAACACTATTGCGTAGTTAGCCTAAGCCCTGAACCCACTGTTATGCCCACTTTCATGAACCGTTAATTCCTGTTAGGAAGCGCGATTGATATAAATAGATCTATTGGGGGTAACTCCCCCGTTCGGTTGGCCAGACGGGTCAATGCGAACGTATACCAAGTCGGATTACGAGTGTATTGGGTTAAACACTCGCTATGGGCCCTCACTATTATTATATGTGCTACATTGTGGCATACTAAACTGTTTAGCTTCGGTTGCATGAACTTAGTGCTAGCGCGATAGACTATTTTTGTATGACATTATATGCGTTGTAATGTTTGTACACAAAACTATTGGTCCACATTACTTTACTGATAAACCTATAGACTCACCAGCTTTTTACTGACTTTTAGCATGTTTACTCAGGTGTTTGAGCTGCTTATTTTCGTCAAGGCATGGCAAGGCGATGGTCATAACCTATTTACCTAAGTGTTTTTACACAACATTATGACTTGTTTGTATGGGACCATTCGACGTTGGGCTTATCTATTTATTTTAAAACTTGATGTAAACTTGAATGAATTTAAATGAAATGTATTTGTAACGGAGTATGTATTCCGTTCTTTATTATCTTGTGTTGTGATCTCCAATTTAGTAGCACCCCATGACCCGAATGCTTCCGCTGTACCGATTTTGGGGGTGTTACATTCGTCACCAACTAATTACACATAAAAAGGTTGTTCATCCTTTTCAGAAATTTATATTTCTATTTTAAAATGATTTTATACTTATATGGGTTAACTTGTTTTTACCAAAACATGTTTATCGCTAACCCAAACTTGTCTATTTATGTGTTAGCTTCGTGTCGTGTTAAACACATTTCTAACACAAATAATGAGTGGTTTCTCAAAAAGCCCTTAATAAAATGTTTACTAGATCAAACTAAAAAGTTATTCAAATACAAAAGTTGCTAACTAACTATTTTAAATATGGAGGTTGTTAGGACCCTTGCTTCGAATATCTAACACAAGTTATATTGAGAAAAGAAGAGATATGTAGAGAGAGAGATAGAGAGAAGAGAAAGAGGAATGGGAACTCTTGTGTGTGAAATGAACAACTTTGATATTACCAAGAGAACCATCCTCTAAATGAGGCCTTACATGGGTATTTATACTTGTAGTCTAGGGCATCACATATCTTTGACCATATTACATAACTAGCCCTTAGACTTTATACAAGCATGAATAATACACATAAACTTAATAAACTAGCATTTACTAACTATTACATGAATATATTTAACTAACTGTTTGACTCAATAATGATCGTCACTTTTAATGCTAACAATCTCCCCCTAAGGGACGATCATTGAGATCTCTCTTTGATTACATAAATGATCAACACTTCTAATGCTAACAATCTCCCCCTAAGGGTGATCATTGAGATCTCTCTTTTGTGACCTTGATCGTTGATCTTTGAAGCTTGTTCTTTTTGAACTTTGAGTCTTTGTGTAATAGTTTTGCTAGTTCCTTTGTTCCAATCATGCTTTGTGATCTTTCTTGCCTTTGATCATCATCTTCAAATATGGATATCTTTACGTCTTTTCCAACATGCTCATACTTTGTTTGACTTTGAATCCTTGTGAAGTTCTCTTTTCATTGACTTTAATCTTTGTTTCTTTGGTTTGTAGATTCTTTGACTTTGACTTAGAAACGTTCTGAACTTTGCTTTGCTTTGATCTTTGAAGAGAGCTTTGCAGGGTATGAGCATGTGGATCTTTGAGTGATGGTAACGGTCTTTCTCCAAGGAACATTTATGAGAACCTGCATAAAATAGTTAGCAATAAATCAACCGGTACTTACAGGTTCGGAATTAGAGATCGTCAACAGCATAGTGTGAAGACTCCTTCTAACCCTTACCAAGGCCGTTCCCATATCAGATACTCCCGAAAGAGCTTACGAGACCTACTAAGTAGCTCAATGACTGGGTGAGTCGCTGGGGATCACTCCATGACTGTAGACCGTTTGAAACATAGTAACCATCATGATAGATAAGGCAAGATCCGTAGATCTCATAAAGACTCTTACAACTTGTGTCCTTTTTGGCGAACACAAGTGTATTCATAGGAAGTGTATCCTAAGAGATCTTTTAATGTATCTCATGGCTCTAGACTCGATAAGTGCACATTTGGTTTTCCTATGCGGAGACTAGGGATGGGTCTCCTGCTTCAATATCAACCATCTCTAAGAGACAGATCGATAGATTACACCGGTTCCCCGTGAGAATGAAACAAATATCTTTTAAGAGATACCTGAGTGGCTAGAAGGTTTAGTGCAATGCGTCACTGGGTCCATGACGTCTTGTCTTCAATAACGGTGTCACCTTAGTAACAACCAGTAGCATATGAGTTGAACCCGGTGTCTGCCCTAAGGTTGAACATATGGAGGGCTATTTCTTTTCACCCTTTCATTTGCTTTTCTTTTTAATTCTTCAACCCCTTCTTTCTCCTTTCATTCTTTTCTCCTTTTTTCAAATCATACCTAAGGACTTCTAATTCTAGTCTATTGGAATTGTCCTTGGGTAGATCCCTCCGGCTCTGGCGGATCATAGGACGGTTTTTCCTAACCTTAGTCACCTTATAACTCCATGACTATCCTATAATTGCCATCAAACCATTTGTGAAAATCTCTCAAAGCGTTATGATAATAAAACATACTTTGTTAACACTTTGAGAGTTTTGCATTTCATTTGAAGGACTCCCCCTTCACATGTGCTCATGGATTTTTAAGAAATTTGCACATGCGTGAGGAGTTTGCACTTTTGAATTGATTCACTTTCAATGAACACAACCGATTCGAGACACGCTTACATCACTAGTTAGACTAGCTTGAAGTTATTACCCGGCCTGGTCATATTCACAGAAAGTTTCTCGAAACGGTACATTTCTACTCAAACAAATCCTTTTCGAGACACGCTTACGTGGCTAGTTAAAGAGTTCCATTATCAGCTTTTAGGTGACAACTAGCTCTAGTAACTAACTTGATGTTATTACCCGTCGAGGATAAGTCTTTTCGATTACTAACTTTTGTTGTTTCGTCAATTCTTGGGTCATTTCTGAGTCGAGCTCGTTTGAGATTCAAGACGATCACATTTTAATCACGTCTTCTCCCCCTCAAAAATAGCATATCCATGGTATTTTTTATACCAATTGATTAAAACCTTTTTCTTTTTGGATAGCTTATGGGAGAAACGGATGTTTGTAAATTCCGAATTAGTTTCCTTTAAGCATGATTTTTTTGGAACTTCTTTTTATTACTCCCCCTCAAAAATAGAACATTTTGATTAAATTAAGCGATTTAAGGATTTGAGGGAGTAATAAAAAATTAAGAAGACTTTGATAAGCTTTTTTTTTTGTGAGAAGTCTTCCTATCTTTTAGGATTGTCGCACATAAATGTACAACAGGGTCCTTTCTTTGAAAATCACGGGTTATACACTGTTATGTGTGCATAAGCCATAATGTTTTTAGGATAAGTGCTCAAAAAATATTTAAAACCTTTGAATTGATTTAAGCACTTTCCTTTCTTTGAAGAACGAGTCCTTAGCTGAAATACTAAGAAGTCATTATTGAAGCCCGGGTTTCGTACTGAAGTATACGAAAGCCATTATGTTTTTGGATTAGACAACAACTTTTGGAACCCATTTAAGCACGGCGCCAATGGGTTTACCATATTTTGAAATCCATTTGAAAGTTGTGTCAATCCGAGACAAAGAAGTTGAATTCCAACGAGGACTGAAAACCTGTGTTTCATTTTGAAGTAAAGCTCGTGGAATCAACGGTGATTTAAAACTCTTTTGCTTTTGAAAGTTGTTTGAGAAACTCGGTGTTTCTCTTGGAGTTTTAAAACTTGAAGAAGAAGTTTTCCATCCATTGTTGAAACTCGGTGTTTCATTTCGAAAATTCGTTTTTGAGATGAATGGAAACCTTCCAGAATTTGGTTTTTTCAAAGCATAGCCATTCCTTTGTTGTAGCGGAAGCATTTTTGAGTATGAATAATTCAAATGTTTTGAACGGCTTTGCTTTGGTTTCCACACTGGCTTCACCGGAGTAAAACGAGAGTATGGAGTTTGAAAAACTTGATTCTGTTCGTTTAGAGCACTTGCATTTGAACCCGTTTGAGGAGTAAATGTTTCAGAAAAATTAGGTCTCTTTGAAAACTTCCTTCCTTTTTGCAAAGAATAGGTTGTAAACTGAGAAACCTTTTTCGAAAACGGTTTTGAAGATTCACCCGTGTAAACCTTCTCCGAAACACTTACTTGTGGTTTAGAATCGTTTGAAACTTGAGATTTTCCTTTTGACCGGTTAAGAACATCAAACTTCGCTTTTAAGGCATTGTATGACGTTCTCAAATCATTGTATTCTTTTTGAAGAGAAATATTATCTGATGATGCCAGTTTTTCTTGCAAAGAAGCATTTTGATTTTCAAGATGTGCAAAATATTTTTCATATTTGTCTGTTTCGATTGAAAAATCATTTTTGGCATCACCAAAATCCTTGGTTTGTTGTGCAACCGTTTTTTCCAATTCAACAATTTTGTTTTGAAGCACAGATTTTTCTTTTTCAAAAAGATGATTTGGGACGATCTGAGCGTCAGATTTGTTTGAAGTTTGATTCTGAACTCTTGACCGCTTGATTGAATCAAACAAGTTTTTGTAAGTCTGTTTCAAATGCTCATTTTCTTTTTGTAATGATGCCACAGCATGTTCCAATTCAAGATTTTTTGTATCAAGTTCGTCTAAATCAAACTTGATATTGGTATCATCACATTTTTCTTCAAAAATCTTTTCTTTTTCTTTAAGCACTGATGTCAAAGAGTTTTCAGAAGACATTTTCTCATTCTCCTCTTGCAGTTTGAGTTGGAAAGAGATACTTTGTGCTTCGAGTATTGCAAGATGTTTCTCAAAGTGAGCAGTTCTTTTTGACAATTCTGCTTTAACATCAGTTGCTTCTTGTGAAAGCTCGGTGATTTTCTTTTTGAGACAAAGATTTTCAGATTTCAAAGAAGATGTTTGTTCAAAATTCTCATTCACTTTCTCATGGCAAACAGATTTTGATTTGAAAGACTCTATTTGATTTGTGAAAAATTCCTTTTGAATGTCAAGTATTAAGCATTTTTCATCAAATTCGTCTTCAAGAGAATGAACGTATTTTAAATCTTCTCTCATTTCAGTGACAAGATGTTTTTCAAAGTTCTCAAAACTTAAGTTGAGATTTTTCACATGAGGTTCAATCTCATCTTTCAAAATCTTTTGGACTTCAATCTTAAGGCGTACATCTGACGAAAGAGGAGTAGACCAAACGCTGTTATCGATGTTTACTTGCTTAAACCAAATGGCTTTTAACGTATGCTCAATGTGATGTTTAAGATTACAAAATTGTTTCCTTGCTTTATTTTGCCATAACGTAGCATCATAAGTAGCAAGTTGAGCTTCTTTGAAAAATCTTTTCACATTTGTGTCTTTTCTTTTGAAAGGTGCTTTTGGAAAATCAGTCACTTGTAGACCACCATACACAAAGCCGTGATACGAGAGTGGGTTTTTTGTTTGTTTTACTTTCAAACGTTTTTCCTCTTCAGATTTTAAAATATCTTGAGACTCAAACAAAAGATCATCTGACAATTCTTTTCCCATATCTTCAGCGTTGTACAAAATAGGTGTCAGCTTTTTCACTTTGTTTAAAACACACGGTTTTTCATTTTCCACATTAGCATTATTCACAAAACCAATTCCAGATGTTTGTTTCTCAATCTCCTCATCTTTAGTAGGCAGCATGTTGAATGTCTGAGAAGTCTGTCCCAATTTTCGAAGTTTGTTTTCAAGATCGTTTGTTCTTTTTAAAAACTCTTTGTTTTCATTCTCAAGTTTTGTGTTTACAATCTCAAAATTTGATGTGGTTTTCTGAAGCTTTGAATTTTCACTTTTTAAATCATTGTTCTCTTTTAAAAGCGCTTGAACCTTTCTGTTGTTAACAACCATTTGAGTATCCAGATTTTGAATGGAACGTTTTTCACGAAGAACAGCTTCTCTATAACCAACTTCAAGTTCTTCATTTCTTTTTAAAAGTGGTTTGACAGACTCTCCATACATTTCAAACTTTTGAGCTTGAGATTTAAGGTTTGAATTTTCAAATTCAAGTTCAGCTTTTCTTTTTGTTACATTTTGAAAACCTTTTTCCATTTCTTTAAATCTCTCAAGCTCTTTTGTCAATGAGACATTCGTTTGCTTAGCTTCACGATTGTCCTCTTTGCACTTTTCAAGTTCATGTTTGAAATTATCGATTAAAGAAGCAAATAAGGCACGATCTTGTTCATAAGAAGATCCATCCTGGGCAGGCTCACCTCTATTAGGATCCATATCTGGAGTATCAAAAGTGATATTGCTATCATTTTGTTCCTCCACATATGTGTCACTAATAGACTCAGAATGCTCAGGATGTGTCTGATTATGAGCAAACACATTATCAAACACAACATCATTATTGTTTGAATGTAGTACCTTAGTAAATATCTCTGTATCTGATGAAGGTCTGATATGATCATCTTCGGTGTCCCAAACAGCTTCATTCCTTTGTGTACCATCAGTATCTGAATCATAGCTAGGACTGCTGCTTTCAACCTGCTGTTCTGAAGATGAATCACTTCCCGTGAAAACCAAACTATCATCTGATGCATCACCCTCATTGACCGTTTCCTCTTCTGTTTGAAAATCTTTCTTTGTCTCTTTCTCAATCACCTCTTTTTCCGTTAACTGCATCTCTCTTTCAATTAGCTCTCTTTCTTTTAACTGCATATCCTTTTCAATCTGCTCTCTTTCCCGTTTCAGCTTCTCAATTTTATTTAACTCAGCTTCCTCAGCATCAAGTATCTTTTCGAGTTCATCCATTTGATTTATGCATTGAGTTCTGAAGGTAGAATAGCTTACCCAAAATTTTCTATAAAACGCATCGATAAACACTGTCTGGTTCATTATCCAAGGGTTAAATATTCTCTGAAACTGAGTTTGGATGACTTTAAGAGATTCTTTGCATTTATGCGTATGAAGTTCTTCTTCATTAAAATGCTTTTCAAGTTGATTCAGGTTTTGGATGAGTTCTTCTTTGAAATGATGAAATCGGTCTCTGACGTAGTATTCAAATGCCTCATCGAAACTTATTTCTAAGCCATAAGTATTGATGACCTTCCCTACATATGACTTGAACACTGTAAACGCTTTCTTTGAATCTCTCTCTTGGATTTGCATTTTCATTTCCATTGTTAAGCGATGTGTGATAAAGTTGACCTTAGGATCTTTTAAGATAACAAAGGTTGTTGTAGAAGATTAGATGTTTTTGGCGAATTTTGAAAAACGTTCTCGGTTGAATTTTTGATTTCAAATTTTCCCTCCAAAAAATGAATACGAAAATTTTCTTTCTCAAAATTTGAAAAACACAAAGAAATACAATTCTAAAGATACCAGAAAAATTTGAGTTTTGAAAATTTTTACGCCAAAATGTGCCGAAAAAATTTGAATTTTGGCCTAAAAATTTGAATTTCGGGCCAAAATTTTCAACCTTTTACCAAAATTTGAATCTCGCGTAAAAATTGAATGTTAAGTCTCGTGTGAAAAATAAATTTTACTCAAATTTTCCCGCCAAAAAACTCTTTTTTTTTTTTTTTTTTTTTTTTTTTTTTTTTTTTTTTTTGGTTTTTGGAAATTGATAGGATAGCTTGTGTAGATGAATGGATCTTTCCAACGAAATAGGAGTTGAGTTAGTCGAAAGCGGAGTTACTGATCAAACGATACAAGAATTCCACTTTTCTCGAAAAAATTCCCAAGTTCTCAATAATTATGCCAAGTTCTCGATAATTATGCCAAGTTCTCGATAATATTTCCAAGTTCTCGATAGTTTTCCAAGATCACGATAAAATCCCAAGTTTTGCGAAAATTTTTCAAGGTTCTCGATAATTATCAGTTTCTCGATAATTGTTTCTCGATAAATTTCAGTTTCTCGATAATTTTCAGTTTCTTGAAAAAGTATCCAGGTTCTCGAAAATTTTCAGTTTCTCGAAACTTTTTCAAGTTCTCGAAATTTTCCAGTTTTCGAAAACCTTGTGATGTTCTCGAAAATGTTATTTTTTCGAAAACCCAATCACACAAATTTCGAAATTATACAATTTCGAAATATAGCCACAAGTCGAAGTAATTTCTTTCTTATACAAGAGAGAAAATACCGAGTATCCAACGGTGAGCACGAACGGAGCCTTTTCTTGTGTTCTCGAAAACTTGTCAAAGATTTCGAAATCTAGTACTTGGGATTTCGAAATTATGGCAGATTTTTTATTTCACTTAAAGCACACCCAAATAAAGTTTTTAATCCAAGATTCTTGTACTTCTAAGCTAAAAAACACCAAAACTTGAAGAAAGTTCAAAACTTGATGATTTTTATGAAACTTTTTCGAGATCTAGAAAACAAGTACAAAAACCAATTCGAATTTTTAAGCTTGAAATTATCAAAAAGGTTAAAACTTTCTTGTTAGAAAAGGTTTATAACACTAGTTTGTAATCAAAAAAATGTTAAAAACCAAGAAAAACAAGAAAAAGTAAAGACTTTTGAAAGTGAAAACGTGATAAAAAGCTCAAAAGATACGAACCAAAAAACTTTCAACCCTCCTAAATCATTGTTAGGCTCTTGATACCACTTGTTAGGACCCTTGATCTTATATCTAGCACAAGATATATTGAAAATAGAAGAGATAAGTAGAGAGAGAGAGATAGAGAGAAGAGAGAGGAATGGGAACTCTTGTGTGTGAAATGAATAACTTTGATATTACCAAGAGAACCATCCTCTAAATGAGGCCTTACATGGGTATTTATACTTGTAGTCTAGGGCATCACATATCTTTGACCATATTACATAACTAGCCCTTAGACTTTATACAAGCATGAATAATACACATAAACTTAATAAACTAGCATTTACTAACTATTACATGAATATATTTAACTAACTGTTTGACTCAATAATGATCGTCACTTTTAATGCTAACAATCTCCCCCTAAGGGACGATCATTGAGATCTCTCTTTGATTACATAAATGATCAACACTTCTAATGCTAACAGAGGTGATTGAGACACTCCATTGTACAAGCAATTAAAACATATTATTTTTTTTTATGTATAACTGTCTGTTGGAGTTAACCAATAAATTTTGAGAGTGTGCGAATCATTTCTCTTTTAAATAAACGCAAACAAAAGTCAAGCTAAAACAACCACAAACCTAAACCTAACCCAAACTAGGGGTGCTGATTTCTTACACAACACGAAACACTACCCGAGACTGACACGAAAACAAATAGGTTAGATTAAGGCTAAACAGACTTGGATCGTAAATGAGTCAACACGACTAACCCGTTTAATAAACGCGTTCAAATTAACTTCTCTACATGAATAAATAAACATGACATGTTAGAGTTTGTAAAGAAAAAAAAAAAAAAAAAAAAAAAAAAAAAAGTTACAACTTATATTTGTTACACTTATACCCTTGAGCATTTTTCTAATTGGCAGAATTGGCCCTGCTTTATAGCCTTTGCAGCATGTATCATCCCTGCAGCCAACAGCAGATTTCCAACTTAAATTGACACCCTAGTCCCAAACAACATCTTTAATCCCATACACCTCCTTGACTAACAGTAAAAATGGCTGCCCCCCTTATACGGGGGTTCCGAAATTGCTTGCCAATAACATTCTCTCGTTTGCGGTGCTTCTCTGTTTTAGCTTCATCAGAAGCAAAGCGTGTGGGCACTCATAATGGCACATTTCACTGTGACGAAGCCTTAGGATGCTTCATGATTACACTCTCTTCTAAATTCCACGGTGCCCAAATTATCCGAACCCGAAACCTTGAGGTACACTGCTTTTTTTATTTACATTTCTATAACTATTATTATTCGGAGCAAATGTCATGTAATAGTAATCAAGTTTCACCTATGTTTGGCGTAGCATTAGCATTCGCAGTAGCTGTTTGTTTAAAAAACGTGTTTGCTAACGTAGCTGTAAATGTAATTATAAAGTGTAAAACAAGCAAATGCTACTGCATGTCGCTCCTAAATGCTTCCAAAAGTTTGCTGACAAACATGACCCTAGTTTCGTAAGAAAAATAGGCCCACTTAGTTTTGTTTCAGGGTTTAAGCTTATTTATGGGCTTACGAGCTTATCTGTTTTCGCCTTATGTTTCATAAGCACACTTTTTATCTTTGGTTATTTTAGGACTTATGGGCTTATATAGTTATTACGTGGTAACAAACTTATATAAGGCCACACGTTTCAAAATAAGCTGAAAAACTAGAGGTTGTGAAGTATAAGACGAAAACAGATGAACTCATAAGCCCATAAAAAAACTTAAACAAACACCACCCCTTAATGTTATAAGATTGAGGTGGTTGGCTATTTGTGTAATACAGAGCAGAGCGGGTTCAAATGAACCCACTAAACAATAATTTTATTTTATATTATAATCTTAGTGAAAATTTAGTACGATTTAGTATTAATTTTTGTTTTGAACCCAATGATATTGTATACAAACGTTACTAATTTTAGCTTTGAACCCACTTGACAAAAGTCTGGCTCTGTCCCTGGGCCTATGGTGATGTCTTAATGGTGTAAAATTGTACCAAACGGCTTGTAGCCTAGGAGTAAGCCTATTAGGTTCCCTTTCTTTATAAAATTTGGGAAAAAGTGTTGATGTGGATGCCCATTGTATAGTATAGCGGAAATATTTATCTATTATACGCAATTGGGGTGCCACGACATATAATGTATGTTGCAAGTCAACTTACAAAAGAAAACTTGAGGGGGGTGTTGGACTAATCTTATTGGCTTATTGTGTTAAAAGGTTAAAAGGTCCTTAGTATAAGCTTAGCCAAACGCCCCTTGAATGGTAAAATAGTCAAGAGTATGCAATGAAATGAAAATGTGCAAGACACGTGAAACTCTAATGGATTATGGAGGGAAAGTTAAGGGTAGTCAGTTAGTTTGTTAATTCAGCTGTTAGTAGCTAATTACTTGTTAAATGCTGTTAGATTGATCATTTGTTAGTTAATCGATAAGATTTAACAGTTTCACTCTAAATTCTCTCTAAAGACACAGAGTACCACACACCAGTTCATACGAATTGCCTCTGGTTATATGGATTCTTTACTTCAATTCTTGATTAAATCCTGGTTAACATAAACTTCTTAAATGCCTGTTTAAATGACTGAGATTGGGAAACGGTGAAACTTGGTTACTATTTAGTGACATTTGCCGTCTGCCCGTCTGTATTATGTGGATTTTGGATTAGATTGTGACATTTGGGAAATGTTGATGGCAAAGGTTTTGGATACGCTTGATGCTGTGCTTGATGTTGGGGGAGTATATGATCCAAGTAGGGACCGCTTTGATCATCATCAGAAAGGGTTTAATGAAATACTTGGTGATGGTTTTACCACTAAACTAAGTAGTGCTGGTCTTGTATATAAGGTACATGTGTTTTTTTTATATCCATTTATGCATTATTGAAGCTTCTGGTCTTTTCCGCATAGATCTTGTGGTTTTTACCAATGAATTGAGTTTCTTATCAACAAATTATTTGGCGTAGCATTATGGGGCTGAGATAATTGCAAAGGCAGTTGAGCTGGATGCGGGGCATCCTGATGTCCATACCTTGTATAGAGCTGTTTACAAGAACTTTATTGAGGTACTATAAAATCTATGCCGGATAATTCTCAGTTTTGTAGTGCTTTCTCTATCTAAATTCAGCTGGTTCTGACTTTACATTGTATTAGGCAGTTGATGCAGTTGACAATGGAATTAATCGGTATGAGTCAGATCAACCTCCCAAGTACGTGAACAATACAAGTCTCTCCTCTAGAGTCTCCAGAATGAATATCAACTGGTATGATGATGATCAATCACCTGAGAAAGAAGACCAAGCCTTTCAACAAGCAATGAAGCTGGCTGGGGATGAATTTATGGATGTGAGTTTCAATTAGGCATTTTACGCATCTTAAATTTGAAAAATTCTAGTTTATAGTAGATCCTCTCTTTCAGTATTGAATGATATCAAAAGTTGCGTGACTCTTTGTCCTATTTATGCACCAGTGTATCAGTTTCCACGCGAAATCATGGCTGCCAGGAAGATCAGTTGTAATGGAATGTCTTGCAGAAAGAAAGAATGTTGATTCCAGTGGAGAAATCATGTTGCTGACTAGGTCTTGCCCTGTAAGTGAGAAATTTTTATGTTTGTGAGCTCACTCCTTATGTAACTCGTTACAAGTATAATTTATGTGAAGTAGTTGCAAATGACACATTGTTAGTTTGAAAGTTTAGAGGACCAAAATATAAAAACCAGATATTCACTTTGAATCAACCTTGGTTGATTTGATGGTATTGAGAGTATGGCAATCTGGTATTCTGGCGTCTGACAGAAGTAGAAATTCATGGTTATAACTTGTTATTGTTGACTTGGGCTATGAGCATCAGATGAGTACAATGACACAATGTTAAATTTATGTTATAGTTTGAGCATTTGATTATGCTTTTTTTTTTTTTTTTTTTTTTTTTTTTTTTTTTTTTTTTATATGTCAAGTCAAAATACTTTTCATGGAATTGGGACTGTGTCCACATACATAAGACGTTCACAGTTCTACTCATCACTTAAAAAATATAGGATTCAGGCATCCAGTTTGGAGTTACTTTGGACTTAAAGTATTAGATGCAGGTCATATTTTATACTCTGCTCTGCATTAGATTATGGCCTTCACATAATCACATATATAACATAGCAAACAACACCATTCAGTATATGGAAAAATCCTTTCTAAAGAAAATGAAAAATGTTTTGAATAATTTTATTTTTTGTTCTCATTTATTCACCAACATTATTTTCATACGGACAGAATCTCACTTTAACTTTTTTCTGTATTTGACAGTGGAAGCTTCACATATTTGACCTTGAGGCAGAAATGAAGATTGATCCTGTCATGAAATATGTTATTTATCAGGTGCTAAAAACACTACTAGGCTGCAACAGTTATAAACTATAATACACGCTAAAAGACTAATATCTTTATGGTTTCTTTTCTCATTTCATGTAGGATGACAGGAATGACAAGTGGCGAGTCCAGGCAGTAGCGGTATCACCAGATAAATTCGAAAGCAGAAAGCCTCTACCCTCTCATTGGAGGGGTTTGACAGATGATCACCTATCTCAAGTGGCAGGAATATCCGGGTGTGTTTTTGTGCATTCGAGTGGGTTTATCGGTGGAAATAAGACATATGAGGGTGCACTAGCCATGGCAAGAGCTTCTTTATCGGCTTAAGCAAGAAAGGTGCCACGCATTTACAGGGCACTCTTTGATTCAGATATTTGAAGTGCGATGCAAGGTTTTGCGGCTGGGTCTACTTGATTTGAACTGATTACCAAGAAGTATAATTCATGGAGAAGTAGGACAATTTAGAAAAAGAAATTTTGCAGGCTATTACGTTTGTTATTGTGGTGGATTCCTAAAGGAAAATTGTTATGGTAGTGCATAACAAGGTCTTTTATCCTGGATCCGTCACTGATATATGAGGTATTTTTTTCAGCTGTTAGTAAATATGTGAACAGTTTATGGCTTATCAGTCATACCTATTCATAATACTTCTGAGTTTGACTTGCAGTGTGCTGAGCTTCGTATTTCCTCAAATCATTTTCCTTTTAGACTAACCCTTGTGTTATCTAACTAGTCTACCTAGGTTAATTTGGTGCACAGTTTAGCTAAACTCTAGTTTTACTTAAGGTGTATAATGGCTACTGCCTTATGATGAGATTAATGTAAAAGGATTGTAAGTTAACTATAAATACTTGTCGATTTGACCTTGTGCTGTTAACGAATAACGAGATAAATTTCCCCTTTCTTGAAACACAGATGAATCTGAATATTTAGTTACAGATGCCGTCCTTTGGGATTACCGTCATCTTTATTATGTTAAGGATTACGTATTGGATTAGGATGGGAATTTGCAGTAATTTAGGCGGTTTCCATATATTAGAAATAGATGCTATGATTCTACAACTCCGGGTTAGAATAATATGTATAAACGTTTGATTTAAAAAAAATAAATAAATAAGCTGGGCATCTCTGGGAGAGCAACTCGTCTCTTGAGAGTGTGTCAAATAGGCGTCTGTCTACTGTTTTTCATTCATTCTCATAGCAACTTGCTCCTGGATCTTAGAACAAGCTTTCCCCCCCCCTTAAAGCCACAATTTTGCGTTCCATTTGACATGGTTGATATAACCAATATTTTAGCCAGTATTTAGTTTGCAAAATATAACATAAGAAGGTGTGTTACTGAAACAATGATGCAAGTTTGTCATGCTTAGTGAGAAGATGAGCTTCTGAATACTTCAATTTACAAGTTATATCATATATGCAAATCGTTGATAGAAATTAGGAAACAAGTAACTGCTAAGGACTAACGTTGTCAAAGATATGGATAAGCTTTTACAGATGAAAAAGTGATGAAAGGCTATTATTTATCAACTGCGAACATCATAAAAGAATTTTTTACAGGCACATAAATATTGTATGCCGCAGATCCATATTTTTCTCTACGTTCAATGATTGTTGCTTCCATGTTTAGCCTACCTGTTAGATTTACTTCTATGGCCTCTAATAAGAACATTGAATATTAATAGCAGAAACTATTAGGTGTGAACTAGAATATATGTAACATCGGCTGTATTAACTGTGTTTGTTAGCTAGCAGATGTTCTGTAGAATTATAAGTACATGGAGGCATCAAAACCGAACAAAAAGATGATGAAAAAACATAGAATAATACTTTGAAATTATATTGTTAATTGGAAAATTTTGAGCTAACGTTAGGCCCCAAAATTACAAGACACTCTTTGTAGCTCAAAATTTCATTCTTCTGCTACTATAGGCAGGTCTTCTTTAGACCACTGATACAATCCTCCCTCCAAGTGAAAGACGTTTTCATAACCATTCAGAACAAGCAAGTAGGCAGCTATAAGCGATCTGCATGAATTATTAACAATTGCCACTCATATTTCTATTATTCCTTCATACACTAAGATAATATATGCATAAATGATGAGCAAACTGGTGTGTTGTTACTTGTTAATGAGAAATGAAAGAAAATAGGTGAATTATAAGAAACCTTGACTGTTGGCCTTCAGGAAGATTTTGTGTAGGTTTCATTGTACCTCCAGATGAGCAAGCTACTATGATCTTTGAGGTTTTATCTAATTGTGATTCAATGCCTGTGATTAAGTAAAATATAATTAAACAGTGTCCTGCAATATATAGATTGTTAAAGACAGAATTTGTTTTGAGTATTGTACCATACTTTTCAAAAATTCAGGATTTTCTTCTGTTCCAGAAAAGATACCAAAAAAGGCAAATGCAACTCGTCGAGCAATGTCCCATGCTGTCCACTCCTTTATTAGCCTGTATATTTGCACGTTAATAGCACCCGGGGGATGCGCCTGCACCCACAACAAAATCACAACCCACATGCCTTTTAGAAAAATATTGCTAATTCATATAGTGGTCTTGGAGAAAAGATTAACTTTATTAACCTCTTTAAATTCTGCTTCAGGTCTCACATCGAGAATCACAAAGTTATTTTGTTGCTGAAGTCGATACGCTTCCTTTACATCCACACTTCGAACCTGCATCATTTCTGCTTATTATCATAATTCATGATTGGAATATCTGCTAACCATACATTTAATTTTACAGAAGGAATTTGGCAACTGATACATGCAAACAATTTGTGATTACATGTTTTTAGGAGGCTTGTGAGTTGTGAGCATTGCTCTCTTTGCCAGGGAATAAACAGTTGTGGTGTCAGATTAAGTGGGTTGGGTAATGGGTCAAAATGGTCTTAATTTGAAAACAGCTTTTAGTATGGGCGGTTGGTTTGAATCCCAGACACTTTTTATCAGTTTGTTTATCAGTCAGTTAGTCGTAAACTATGATTACAGAATATCTAAAATTACAATTATAATATAACTTCCCATAAGTAGAACAATTACGGATGGCTTTAAGTATTAGAAAATTCTAGCTGTTTTAGCTGCAATTTTCTGTTTAACCCATGCGAGCCATAGGAAGGAAAAGGATAGCTGAAATTGACCCATTCCTATATGGTTCGAAATTACCACCTCAAGTTGTGTATAGTAAAGATTACCCTTTTCTGTAGTAGGAGTTCCCTCTTGATCTTCCACTCTTCTTCAGCTAAACAACCCAAAAGAAGATATGATCAACATTGTATATTACATCCATAGAATATAGGGGACTAGTAGATATTACCAGGTGATTTTGCACTTTTAGTTGCTGTGCATCGAATAGAGAGAGACCGTCTCCTTGTAGAAGGCTTAGTTGAGTTAATTGCAATGTAACAAGTACTGTATTCATTT
The DNA here is from genome assembly GCA_030686995.1 of Artemisia argyi. Classification (NCBI taxonomy): domain Eukaryota; kingdom Viridiplantae; phylum Streptophyta; class Magnoliopsida; order Asterales; family Asteraceae; genus Artemisia; species Artemisia argyi. The sequence goes on from CM060697.1 coordinate 108,672,345, forward strand.
ACACAATTTGAGTAAGATATAAAAGGACTAGTGTAAAGCTTTGATTGCAAACATGAAGAAGATGAGTGTGGAGTAACTGAAGTGAGAGTAACCATCATCTAAAAAACAGAATGTTATATCTATTTAATTTTCTTTTATGTATATTTAGCTATTAAAGATGATAAATGCAGGTGTGATGATCAAAATGAAATATGTTTTGAGATGTGAGATTTTGATAATTGATGGTGGGGTAAATGAATGGGGTTATGTGGATATTTTGGTTTGGCCAACAAATCTGAGTTTGTGGTAGTGGTTTTGTTTGGGATGTTGTTTCAACCTTAGGCTGCCCCACCTTGAACTTGAAGCATGACCCATTGATAGAATGGTAGATTTTTATTGATAATGGGAATAAAATTCAATCTAAAACATCCATTACATAATCTTATGCATTATAAATATGCTTGAAATGGGTTAATACAGGTTATCTAATGGGTAATAATTGTAAGGCTTCACATAAAAATTCGAATGAGCGAAGACCAAGGAGGCCTAGTGGTTAAACTCCTCACAAGAGTATTCAGGTTCAAGCCTTAATAGGTACACAATTTGAAGGTGACAATAAAAAGAGTCGTAAATGGTCACGTTTACATCCCGGTTAGACCGCGTACTCATAAACTCGCCGTCCTCGGGTATCTTGAATAGAGAATACCTTTCTCATTCGTTTATTCGTTTACGCTTAAGAAGTGGATGGCGGAAATTTGTCAAAATGTATTCCAACGCTTATTACATAAATCATTTTACTTTTGCAAATTAGAGATATAACATAATCGTAATATTAATCGTAATATTAATGATCATATTTTGATTTGTAACTATCCGGCCTAACATGGTTAAGAAGTGTTAATTTTGATTTGTAATTTGCTGGCTAACTATAATCATGAGCTTGGTTTAAAATTGCGCACACCATTGCACAAATTGCGCAGTGACGGAGCTAAATAGAAGACATGGTGAGCCATGGCCAACCCAAAAAACTTCTTAACAAGGCATGTATATGTATAATTTAGTCCAAAAGTTCATATAAGGATAATTTGGTTCATTCAAGTTTTGATCGATTATTAAAGTGAATGCCAAAAATGAACAAGTAATAGTTATATACCTTGCATATGTATGTTTTTTTATTGCAAATTCGTAACATGTGTGGGTTTGTTAGAGGTAAGATTTATAAGATGTTTGGGCTCGTGAGTTTAATATGAGTTATTAATAGACTTTTTGATGAACTTTTGCTATGTAAGAATGTATATACACTGTTAGACTTAAAAATGTTCAAATTTATGTAAGTTATACAATGTAACACTTCATTCGGCCCACCCGAGTTCAAAAGTCTGGCTCCGTCACTGAAATTGCGCGCATCATTGCATTGTATTTAGGATTTCGCATCAGTAATGAATCTTTTTGTCGTCGGTTTGAAAAACACATACAAACACTTAAATAGGTTCCACACAAGAAGAGATCCCTTGTCTTTAAAAGGTTTTTACGTGCTCGATTCGCTGCAAGCCTCTTACGTAACGACCCCAAGATTGATGCAGACCTTCATTGCCTTTCGTCAGCGAACGAATACAAGGTAATGACAATGGCGGAGCAGAATTTACGATATGGGAAGAAGATAAAGCAATTTACAACAACTTATATGTTCTCAACTTTGAAATAGGTCAGACAGAAAACATGGTGGCTCGCCGGAAATAAACGGAGTTTTGATCGATGAATGAGATGAACAAAAAATAGGGGATGAAGGGAATATAAGCATCACACAACAATTAGAATATGTTCCGATTGAGTTGATTCATCATATACAATCGTTGTCGCCCACATATAAGTACGCGAAACAATGAAACTTAGTACTCGTTTGGTATGAGGGGTTTATGTGGGTTTAGGATTTAATAAATGCAAATAGCATGTTTGGTTGAGTTTTTTAAATTTGGGTTTGGACTTATACCTCAAATATTTGGGGAGATTATTACTGCAGTACCCCTGTGGAGGGGGTTGTGTCCCATTCTACCCCAACTTTTGGCCGAAATCCAAAATACCCCAACATTCCGGACATAAATTTACGCGACATACATAAGATACAAGTGTCACCATTCCAAGCTCGGGACAAAAAATAATAATATAATATACATGTCGCATATATATATATATATATATATATATATATATATATATATATATATATATATATATATATATATATATATATATATATATATATACGCGACACGTTTTAAATTTTGCATGGGGAAGGAGCGTTGCATGCATGGGGAAGGAACATCATTTACTTTTACTGAAAAGGTGCATTTTGATTGACGGATCAAGAATGTATCAACAATATAGTAAGCATGTCGTGTAGGGTTTTTCACATAACCTAGAAAACTATTTCGATCTCTTTGTGTTTTGGCGTTGTGGTAGTGGTGGTGGCGATTGGTTGTTACCGGGGGTGTTTTGTTGGTGGTGTGGTGGTGTGTTGGTGGTGAAGTGGTGGTGTGGTGGTGGTGCAGTGGTGGTGTGGTGGTTTGGTGGTGTATTGTTGGTGGTGTGGTGGTCTGGTGGTGGTGCAGTGGTGGTGTAGTGTTGGTGGTGTGGAGGTCTGGTGGTGGTGCAGTGGTGGTGTGGAGGTCTGGTGGTGGTGCAGTGGTGGTGTGGTGGTGCCGGCATTGTGGTGGTGGTCTTGTGGTAGTGGCTGTGGTAGTGAGTAGTGTGTCATAATGGCGGAAAATCGGGTAATATTAAAAACAATTTTTTTTTTGTCATTATAATTATTGTTTATTTGTTACGTATATGTCTTGTAAATATATATTTATTATGTCTTTTGGTTATTTTAGGATTATCCTGCGCAAGTTACATGTAGGAGTAGGTTGTCTTTAATTGGGGACATTAGAAAATTGATATTGAACACCCCTAAGGAAAAAATGTTTAGAGAAATATGTTTTGGTTGGATGTTAGACATTCTGGATATGCAAGAGAGTGGGGTGTTAATACACTATTTTTTATGCCACCAAGTTGCTTGCCAAGAGGGAGACACAAACACAGTTCCATTAAGATATCGTGTACGTACTCTTGATCGTTTAGGTGAGGTTGAAATTCAGTTTGAGAGGGAGAAATTTTGTCTAGTTACGGGTTTAAGGTTTGGGACTGATTTTAGTGAGTCGTATATAGATGGACCTAACTTCTTTAGCAGACGAGTGTTCCCTTCTTCTACCGATTCCCATAATATACACGTTGGTACGTTGTTAAAAATGCTAAAAAACAAAGCTGACTTTAATAAGTTGAGCGACATAGATGGGGTTCGACTTTGTTTGTTAGGTGTTTTGATGTTGGTGTTGAAAGGTACTGAGCATGGGAATATAGTGGACGGATTTTTGCTTAGGCTAGTCGAGAATTTAGATAATTGGAATGTGTTTCCGTGGGGGTCGTATGTATGGCCAACTTTGTACAATCATCTCCGGGATGGAGCATTTCAGCGTAGGGATAAGCACTTTTCCGATGAGAGGGACCCTACTAAACCTCCTAAGTACACGTTGAATGGATTTGTATGGACTTTTAAGGTATGTCATTAATCTATTTATACAGTTCATGTATACGTATACTTGTGGTCATTTTAACGAACTTACTTTTTTTTATTTTTTATTTTTTTAGATTTGGATATTGGAGATGTTCCCGAGAGGTGCTAGCCATTATTTTTTCCGCCATCATCGAGTGTTGCATCCCCGGTCCCTTGCATGGAGTTTTAACAAATTGGTCGTTAGAGAACGTATTGACAAGTTTTTGGACGACCAATTGAGGGTGAGTTTGAGATATCCAATTTTTTTTAACTATTATGAATTTAATATTGTTTAAGTTTTTTTTAATATCATATGTATTTTCCATGTTTTATTAAAGGTAAGACCACCGTTGCCTAGGCTTACACCGGATGAGTACGAGGAATTGACCAAGTGGTGGCGTGACAGTAGAGCGTATTTCGAAGGGGATCCGGTCGCACCTCCGGTGATACAGCCACAAGCATACCATTCCATGGATGATGACATACATCTGGCTGTTTTACATAAGTTTAAATCGTATGATGCGATGTTGAAAGAATATGAACTGAAGATAAAAGAGATTGAACTGAAGGTCAATAGGTTTTCATCAATTTATTTTGAGTTTATGTATAAATATCATTGAAAGCTTGTTAATTGTTTCATTAACATTTTTATTGCAGCAAAACCAACTTCGCAATAAACAACGAGTACATAGAGAATCAAGCTTTGTCGCTGATGAAAATGTTGGTTTTAGTGACTATAGTGTGATTCAAAACACACAGGTACTTTTTTTTTCTTGTGTTTTTATGTTTAATAATTTTTAATGACGAAATGGTTATATACTAACATTACGTTATAATTTAATATCTAGGGATTCCCCCAATCCCACCGTCCATTTAGTGGGCCACCAGATGACTCTTTCTTTTATGGACTTCTTATTCCTACACCGCCCATTGTGTCTAAGTATCCATCCCCGTTTCCATCAACCGGGCATACTGCTAACCGTACACCAATGGGGTTCGCCTCGTTTGCCACTCCTATTGATCACCAGGCTGGTCCATCTTCCCGCCCTAACGATGCTGCTGACATCCAGGTAACCTATTATATTTCGATTATTATTTTTAAATTTTGTCATTATTTGTAATTGATTACTGATTGTTTTTAAAAAAATTATATTTGGTTAATCTTTTTTAAGGATCCGATTGACCGACCAAGGAGGGATTGTCGTCCAGGTAAATATCAGCAATTTCCCTGGACCCAACAGGGACCCACTACAATCCTCCCTAAGAAACGTGGAGCTAAGGCTAAACTAAAAAAGAGTACGGCGAACATTCCACGATTTAACCTAGAAGAATTACCGGTTGATGATGATGATGTTATGCTTATTGGTACATCTGCTAGCTCACCTTTGATAGTTCATAATGTTGATCCTACAAAGGTACTACTAAAAATGTTTTTAATTTATTAACATTTACTTTATATAATTAACGAACTTGTAACGATATTGTATCTTTTTTTTAGGTAAGGCGCAATAACTATGAAAGTTTTGAGGAATTCCTCTTGGACCCATATGGGATATACCTTGACTGCCATCCAAAGGGTTGGGTGATAGATCCTACTTTCTTTCAACATCTACTTCCGGATTTATACAGGATGGGTAATGATCCGGGTCCAGCGGATAAACGTGGTTGGTTGTCTGACGATGTAAGTGTATTCTTTTAAATTGTTTGAGGTTTAGATTATTTACGTTTCAAGAACATTAACTGATTTAGTTTAATCTTTTGAATCAACATATGAATTGTTGGATAGAGCTATTAATGAGAAAATGGGAAGACAACCAACTATGGACAGTGGCTAGATCATGGATGGCATCTGTTTCCCCGACCGAGAATGGTAACGTGTCCATGCTTTCAGTAAATCCGTCGCTTAGGGGAACATTTGATGGTAGCACACGTCCGTACCCGTCATGGGATGTAGTACGTTGGGTAAGTAAAGATCTTTCAATGTATATTTGTTTTGTATAAATTACTCTTTACTAGACTATGTAATTGTGTATACATAAATAAACTTTATATGTAGGTGTTGATGCCGATGAACCCGACAGGGAATCACTGGGTGACAACAATTATAGATTCACATGATTCCAAGTTATTGGTTCTCGACTCTATTCATCGCATGGACCGTTGTGATCAAATAAGAAATTTTGTATTGGATTGGACCGAAGTTGTGAACACGTGTTTAGAAGAGCTAGGACATTTCAGCAGGACACGATGTGGACACTACAATTTCGAATTCCATTACAACGACGTACCATATCCTATCCCACAACAAGGAAATTCAAGCGATTGTGGGGGTAATCACATGTTGGCTAATGCATGAGTTTGTTACGCGTAGATGGCCACCACGCTTTGATATGTATAATGTTGTACCCTTTTTCTCCGATATTAGATGTTGCCTTGGTAGGATGTTTTATCAAAGTAGGTGTGAGGAAACTAGTTTATGTAGATATGATTAGTTAAGATGTTGTTAGTTGTACGGTTTAACAGTATGTAATGGTATATGTTGAAGTATTTTTTTTGTTAACTTTTTTTTGATTTATTTTTCAACCATTTATTCAAGTATTATTCGACTACATAAAGAGACAATACAATAACCGTACATAGACACGAAACAATTAAACCAGACGACGCTGTGTTTCATAAAAACTACATAGATAATATTAAACATAAACAAAGGGTATGAATATGTAAATATTCATCCACTAAAAACGGTATTCTTGTCGATAACTTCAATCAAGTTCCTTTTTGTGATGTTAAGAGCAGGCGGTGATGATTTCGCGGTAAAGACCGAAACATTACGAAGTACCAAAACAGCTCCGACTTTGAGGTATTTTTTGTAATCCAGCTCTTTTGCAAGGACTTTGTGATGAATTGTACCAGCCATAGTCCCTGTTGGATCTTTTAGTGTACAGTTGAGGTCACCCAGTATGTTAGGAGTACAAGACTTGATAACAGCTACAACAAGTTCAAGTTTCCCTTTTACGCAATGCTTCTTTATATCCCCAAAACAGCCAGTTACGATGACACCTTGAGAATTAAACACCTTATGAATTGCGCTCAACCATGGCCCACTAGTAAAATGTTCATCCTCAGTGACATCCTCTTTTACTTTCGCTATATAATCTTGTGTTGGCACAACACAATATTCGGGCCACCCTCTCTGATGTCTGCATTTTTGCGAAGAATGGCTTTTTGAAGAATACCGGCCGGACCAGGTATTATCCAATCCTGGTCGCTCATAGATGTTGAAGAACCCGCAACATTATGTGTTGGGGCGTATGTTGCGTAATTTTTTTGTTTGGGTGGAACGAATTTGGAATTTGTGTATCCGGTTTTCTTTTGTTGAGACATTGTGTGAATTTTTATCTTTTTTTTAGAGAGTAGAAATGTGAATAAAGAAATGGAACTACACACTAGTATTTATAGGAGAAATTTAATGGAGATGTCTAATATATGTCATGCAATTGTCAAATCAATGTCATATCATTGTCATATTTCGCGTAATAAATTACACGTACCCGTATGTGTCATGCACTTGTCAAATCAATGTCATATCATACTTCCAATAACTAGTAACAACGATGACAAATTTATTTTTGGACACATACATAAAAACGTAGTACATTAGACATAAAGAAGTAACGTTACAAGTCATGAACTAAACAACGAGTACATTTGTAGAAACGTTGAAGACATACATTGCCAAGGTTAAAGACCCAAATTATAGCATATAGCTATTATTTGGTTGATCAAGCATAATTAGTGATTCTTTGTATGGGCCAATGAAGAATGAACCACCATTTGCTTCAATACCCATGTTTTGAAACAATTGGGATGTACGCTCATACACCTGTATTTGCTTCGTTACCATTTGGTTGGTCTTAGATTCAACAATTTGTTCTGCATCTTTGGTAAATCCAACTAATTTCGCCATATTCTCAATTGAAAATGGGATGGTGAATAGCACTGTACACGATGATACAATACCACGTCAGTTCCACTATTAATTTTTCACTGTTGACATGATAGCACAAACAGTGTCCTTGGTGAAATTATTAAATACGAGTTTCAAGGTGGTTTAATTGCTTGCGCAAATCCATTTGGTTCTATATAAGCCACATTGTCACACTTGAAGTTAAATAAAACATTTCATCTCTTTTTCAAATATTAGTAAACTTGAATACATGACATTCAAAGTTCTACTTCATCACTACGGGAGGTTCACTTCCCCTCCAGGAAGAAAGTTTGAAGGTGGTTTAATTGCTTGCGTAGATCCGGTCGAGTTTGAAACTTTCTCGGCCGATCAATTGAAACAAATTTTAACAAATTGTTTAGGTTACGATGAAAACTCCCCAACCTTTTTTTATATACAAAAACCAAGTTGTAGTCTTGATTCAGGGCTAGTACCATTGGCTGCTGCAATTGAAGACCGAGAAAATCAGTTATCGTACATAGAACTTCAACAAAACAAAATGCATGTGTATGTTTCAAGAGTTGAGTTACTCGAACTCGTAGTGGCAAACTCATGCAACGTTAAGCACACCAAGAAGAGTACACAAGATAAACCTTCATGTTCAAAAAAGTTATTTGACTAATTTGTAGTTATGGGTGTTCTGTTGCCTTTATTGTCGTGTTATGTTTTTCATTGTCCATCGTCCAAGTCACAATCAGACTAAATTGTAATTCTAGGTATGTTCTAATAGTAATGTCCTATTATGCTTTCGAATTTCTATTATCCAATTCTCGATGATATCATTTTCTGTTGCCTTTATTGTGGTATCTACACTTCTGAAAAAGAAATGACTACTCACCTTTTGTGGTATCTAAATTTATATATATATATATATATATATATATATATATATATATATATATATATATATATACTTGGGGTATATGGTTTCAAGTTATCAATACCAATCGTGTCTTCTTTCATTCACCAAATGTCAACATTTAATAACCACACATTCGAATTCACTATCAACTACAACGGAAAATTTATACTTAACCCACTAACATATGAAGGTGGTTCACACATGAATATTGTTGTTCCACAGTTTGATTTTCAAGATATGGTTACATATCTGAAGAGAAAATTACCATCAATGGTCCAAAATCTATATTACGTGTTGCCACAAAACAACACATTAAATGGTATGAAAGCAATTAAAAGCGATTATGATATTGATGTTATGTATGACTTCGCAAAAGTTGCAGGAAAGATCCAAATTTTTGTTTCCGACAATCGCGAAGATCTAACCACAACATTGATTCCAGATGATGGTTGTTTGGAAGAATCATTTGCATGTGTAATTTCAGAAGAAACAAAATTAAAACATGAAGAGCGTGTCCGGTATCTACATCAAATGGTAGCGAAAAAAAACAAACGTGAAGAGCGTGTCTGGTTTAACATTGAACGAAAGAAAAAAAAAACCTACGGCGCCGTATTCCCAAACCATCTTCAATTTTATTGTTCACAATAATGGTCAACTGGTTTGCAATGAAGGAAATCTGGAGTATGTAAACAGTTGGAAGATGAACATCAATATTCCAAGAATGAAGCTAGATGAGCTGAAACAATACTTGTCTAACATTGTCAATACGAAGATTCATGCTCTTTATTATGAAGTGCCGCACGCACACTGGGTATTCAATCACTGTCAAGCTAAGAAATAACTATGATATGCATGTGATGTTTGATATTTCAGCATCACAAAGCGGCCAGTTGGAAGTTTACATTGACCATTGCGGTGTCAGTTTTATTATTGAAAAGTATGTATGCCCAAATGCTACTTTGGCAAAAATGATGGATCATGTGATAACAGACTACACAAGTGAAAACGAAGACGGAAATAAAATCATAGGACAATCGGATTACACTTTAGATCAAATGGTTGAATGGGCGGAACAAGAACACTTTGAGAATGAGGAAGCTAAAGTAGATGAACGTCACAAAGCCCTATGGAAGAATCGTTTCAATTATTAAGAATATCAATCAATAAGTGTGTTGTATGCTTTAAGAATGTCATCTTTATATGATTTTTGTTATCAGTGTTTCAATAAACATTAACATAAGTATCCAAATTAAAAATTTATTCAAATAAGAGTACAAACGTTCATTAATAAATTACAAACCATTTAACATAAAACTAGATAAGCGCAATCGTCTTATTTGTTGGGTTGAACAACATACAATTGTGCCACCCCAGCAGTAGCAGCACAAGCACATTCAACAAAAAACATTACCTCATCATCCTCAGTAATGTCAATACGATAGTTAAACGAAGCCAACTTACAGGACAAATTAATCGGAATATTTGGATCTAAATTGAATTTCTTCAACGCCAACCCAACTAACCCTGAGTACGTCAAATCATTATACATAATGACACCTCGATGCTGATCATCATAATGTAACACACATTTAAACTTCTTAATGTTAGAATCCATGGATATTGTAAAGAGAAGTAGCAAATTTGTGTATATATCAAATCATAGCTAGCTTATAAAGCAATTGAGGCCAGACAATTTTTTAAAGGTTCTGACAATGAAATGACAACTCAATGACAATGTCGTGTGACCTTAAGATTTTACACTAAATATGACACTTTGAAATGACAAGTCACTGACAATGTCGTGTACGCTTAAAATTTTACACGAAATATGACACTCTGAAATGACAACTCCCTGACAATGTCCTGTACGATTAAAATAACTGATTTTACTATACAATGACACATATAAACTTTGTGAGTAAGATTTTGCATTTGCTTCCAAAGTATTTTTCAGGTATTTCGCATTGAGACGACTATAAAGCAAACACAAACATTCCACACATAAACCAAACAGGTTTCTCTAAAAATTAAAATGAAACAATGTCACACAACAATTCACCAGGTAACAAGGGGGATGATAAAAATCACGTGGTGCATCAGCAAAACTTGCTGGGGCAGCAAAATAATGTTGTAGAGCTGCAGCATAACCTGGTTCAGCAACAACATAACTTTGTGGACTAGCAGTAGGAAAACATGTCGGAGGAGCAGCGAAAAAGATTTTTGGACAGCTTGGTGGAGGAGCGAGTCCACAAGCCTATAGAGCCGCAGGAATTGTTGAATTTCGTAAGTAGGATTTGGGCTCTTAAAATTTACTATGAACAATTGAAAGAAACGAATCATGAGACGAAAAGGGATGCAAGCAGGGAAGATTGCTCTAGTTCAAGCCAGTTGGGGTGAAAGTTTAATGATTATGGTGTTTGTAATACTTTAGTATGTTGTAACCTGGTTTTTATCTGATGTATGGTATGGTAGCTACTTTTTACTCCTTGATTGTAACAATACCTTCTTTAATTTTACCAGTTCCTTCTTTATGTAATGTGTCATTGTAGTCAATGCAAGTATGTTAACCATAAGATTTATATTACTTGAAACAATGAGTACAACAATAACTTAAGGATACGATAACTAAGAAACAGAAATTCAAACAACTAAAAAATGATACGATAAATAAACATAAAACTATGATTCAATAAAACGAATCATCCGACACATAGCCCTCGTGACTCGAATAGGAGGCACTTGAATCGTCCTCACTCGATGACACAGGTGGAAATCCCTGAGCCCATCGCCATTCAGCTCGTCTGTTCTTCCGATCCTGTTTCCCTTTGAGGTACGCCTCACGCTCCCTTTCCTGACGGGCTTGCTCAGCTTCATACTCCAAAACCACTTCCATATCCAGTTGATACTGTTCTTCCTCAGTCAACTGACGAATGATGGGTTGGTTTTCAGGTGGAAAGTTTGGTGGTTGATTGTTTGCTGGAGGATTATTTGGTGGCGGATTGTTTTCTTGTGGAATCATTACTTCTGGTGGAGTGGCAGGTCGTGGGTTGTCATGCACTTGGAAGAACGGAAAAAGATCTTTTGGAGTGCCAGGTGGTGTGTTAAACGATTCATTTTCAGGTGATGCATTGTGTTTGAAGAAGAAAACTGAATTATTAGATAGTTTTTGTGTGTGTTCAACATCCAACAATAGGTATTTATAGACCCACTACTCTAATAACCCAAAAAAAAAAAAAAAAAAAAAAAAACCCTAATAATAATTTGGTCTTATCTACCCAAAAGAACCCTACTATTACAAAACTTACCTACCAAAAAGAAACCCTAATAACTCAAACTTTGTCTGTCATATACTTTGTCATATGCAACGCTCCTTCCCCATGCAAAATTTAAACGTGTCGCATATATATATATATATATATATATATATATATATATATATATATATATATATATATATATATATATATATATATATATATATATATATATATATATATATATATATATATATATATATATATATATATATATATGTCACGTATATATATACGCGACATGTATATTATATTATTTTTTTGTCCCGAGCTTGGAATGGTGACACTTGTATCTTATGTATGTCACGTAAATTTATGTCCGGAATGTTCAGGTATTTTGGATTTCGGCCAAAAGTTGGGGTAGAATGGGACACAACCCCCTCCACAGGGGTACTGCATTAATAATCTCATATTTGCGAATGTATAAAAGAGGTGTAGTGTATTGGGCTTTATGACATGTGGGCCATGCATCCTCTTTTCTCTTACCTTTTTTTATCTTTTCCCTTTTATTTATACTATAAAACAAAAAGAATTATCTCTCTCCTCTTATTATTCATATGGGTAAAATGCAAAAATGGTCCCTAAACTATCACGAAATCGCAATAAGGGGACCGAGACAAAAAGTCACGCAAAAAAGCCACTAACATTACTTAAATTTGCAAAAAAAAAAAAAAAAAACCACCGAGAGCCATTTTTCGTTAGTTTCCTCGTTAAGTGCCATGTCATTGAGGGTAGTATCGTCCTTTTATCCCTTTCCCGCCACTAACTTCAATTGCCAGTGTTTTGTTTTACAAATTTAGTCCTTTAGAACAATAGTTTATGTACGTGGCTCAATTTCTTCCAAGGAGAACATTAATTTCACAAGTAAATATCTTGAGAATGGTTAAGCTTTGGCAAAATCGTGCACGCAGTACCCCGATACCTGATTTAGGAATCCTTTATAGTAAGAATATTTTTTTTCCATTTTAATGTTTTCCATTTAAACTTGTTATTGTTGTTGGAAGTAATTGATGTTTTATGTGTTCCACAGATTTGAATGAAAAAGTGTTTTCTTTGCAAATCCATCACAATGGTGAATTTACCTCAAAACCAGGAAGAAGGTATCTCTTTGGAGATAAAGATTGGTTTGACGGAATTCACTCTGACATTTTCTCTATGAAATTATTGGGCGAAATGTTAGAGGATTTAGGTTACTCGGATAGTACCCTTATGTTTACTCACTTTAGGATACCTGGGGAGTCACTGGATGATGGTTTGCTACCACTAGAGTCTGACGAAGATGTGAAGACACTTTTGGAGTATGTTCCTATATTTACACAATTGGAGTTGTATATTGAAACCGGTGTTTCAATTGTTGAGTGTGAGATGATGGATTGAATGATGACTAAGGGCAAGGGTGTGGTGACAGAAGAAATAGCGGATGATGATTTGAATGAGGCTGCTAGAAAGGGTGTTGATGGTGAGACTGGAAACAGTGGGAAATTACTATTGTTAGAGTGACATAAAGAATGGCATAAGACAAGACAACCTGAGAAGGTTGGACCTGTTTTTGATACTGATTCTTACAGTGACTTCCCACCAACATTTTGTGCTGAAAAAATAATTGCAAATCATACAAAAAGGATGAGTGATGAGTTTCAATTCAGAAGGTTATTGGAAGAGATTGACCAAGACTTTAATGTGGAGGATTCAAGTGAGGAGTCTACAGGTTTGCTCGATTTTTATGATCTCGATTTTTTATGATCTCGATTTTGATGATGCGTATTATGATGACACAAGTGATGAATACGTTGATCAAGGAACTAATGCTGAATGGTATGATGAAGAGGTGGATCAAGGAACTATTGCTGAATGGCATGATGATCCATACCATTTAGTTGATGTACCTGAACCTGAAGAGATGAATGCAATTGAAGAGCCTCAAGAGAGTAGTGACATGTTTGCTGAAATAGATCAAGCATTGGATGAACTTGATGACGTAGTTGCAGCTGGAGAAGGAACAGAGGTGTATGCTCTTTTTGCTGAACCAATTAGTTTCAGTTTGGATCCACTTGTGGATGTTGATAGTGTTGATGGTGATGATGGTGAACAAAGAGTCCGTGATGAGAATGTGATTCTGGATGAGCAGTGTGCTGAAGTAGTTGGAGATGCTAAACAAGGAAATGAGCCAGATGAAGTGCTTGAAAAAAATGGAGTTGGGCAAGATGGAGTGCTTGCAGAGGACAAGTTTGAAGACCAAGGAAGATCAATCAAGAGGTGAAGACTGATGGCTGACAAGAAACCCAAGGATGATGCTGACAAGAAACCCAAGGATGATGCTAAATAATGGTTATGCTTTTATGCTTCTAAAGTTTATCTACCGGTTATGTAATATTAACTAGGGTCAATGGTTGCATAACCTTTTATCTAATCTAATGGAAGCAAAAAAACTAGGCGATTTTGGGATGTGTATGTTGGTAACCCAAACTTTTAGCATTTATTACCCAAACACGCCTAAAACATATTTCCACATGTAATTACCCCGCCTATTTATATGCTATAACCCAAGTAATTTCCTCATTCACCCAGTAACAAAAACAGTAAACACATAAATTGTATCAAAGGGTTTAAGAATGTCTCAATTTGTGCTTCTTCATAAACTTGCAGCGGCTGCTAACTCAACTGAGTTACCATACCAGATGTTGGTTTATTTTGCTAGGGAGACACAGCGGGATGTGAAGTATGCGAAAGATCTTTTTAAGGCATATCAAGAGTTGCTTGATATTGTTATTCAAAGGAACAAGTACATGGCTGAAATGGAACTTGTGCGTCCCTCGGTGCAGATGTTCAAGTGCTTGGAGTATTTTAAGAAGCTTCAAAAGGCCAACGTTATCGAGCTTTTGGAATTGAAGAAGAAGATTGCCGAAGCGAAGCTGAAGCTTTTCAACAAGCACGCATTTGTCAAGGGACTTTAGTGTTTCTTTCAAGGTTTTTTTATCAATCACGTTATGTTTGTTTGAAGTTTAATGTTTTGTGGTCAAAGAAAAGTATGTTATGTTTCTTTGTTTATCAAACTATGTTATATTATCAATTAAGTTATCTTTTTTGTTGATTAAGTATGTTATTTTGCTTTGTTACTTATGTTATGATGTTATGTTAAAAGTCAAACAAATATTGTCAAACTATGTTATATTGTCAAACTTGGTAGATTTGTAACGAGGATGCTACTTAACATGGGTCAAAACAGTCAAGTCAAGCTAATAACTGCAGAACCAAACACTCCTTTGTACAGAGCTTCCAAATTGGTTCAAGACAGCTTAATACACCTCACAATAATGTGTGATAATGCTAGAACTAAGCATATAGAAATTGATTGCCACTTTGTGAGAGACAAGATTAGAGGTGGTCAAATTCTACCACTTTCATACCAACCAAGTCATAATTGGCTGATATTCTCACAAAGGGCCTAAGCAAACCTCTGCACTACAATTGTTTATCCAAATTGGCTCTGTGTAACCCTTACACACTGCCAATTTGCGAGGGGGATAATGAGGATGCTACTCAACATGGGTCAAAACATTCAAGTCAACCTAATAACTGCATTACCAAACGCTCCTTTGTAGCTAAGTAGTTCTAGAATGCTCAGTTAGTTATTAGCTAGTTAGTTTTAGTTTCCCGCCAATATTGTACAAACCATAGAGTTTACCATTCACCAAAAGATCGGTTACAACAACCACTACAAACAAAAGACAAACATTAAACAAAGAAACTAGCTTAAGTGCCACAAATGGCCAAATACCATCCTCAAACCCAACACCCTCAAACAGCGATGACACAAACACATTGGGTTCAAACAGAACCATCACATTTCCGGCATCATCCACAGGTGGAGGCGTCAGATGGCACTGGTACGCCTGGTACTCCTGCGGAGCAAAAGTGGTATCACAATAACCCGAAGTGGTGGTGGGGTTCATGGGTTTTTTTATTTTGTTGTTTTTTCGAGTACCACCTCCAACGGGGATGTCCCGAAGAACGCCACCATGAGTCCAGTGTCTACGGCAGCTACGGAAAAAGTGACGAGGCTGTGAAGTGCTGTAGTTGTTGTAGTAACAGAATTTTGTGTCTTCTGAATGACAACGTGGACATGGAAGTTGTTGTGGGGTTTTATTAACATTCGTTGTTGTGATCAACGTTGATGTTTCTTGGTGTGTGTTGGTGGTGGTGGTTGTGGTTATGGTGGTGGTGATTATTGCGGTGTTTGGTGATGATTCCATTTTCGAAGCCGTGTTTTTTTTACTGTTACCTCGAGTCGTGATTTGCAAGTGTGGGTTGTAGGGGGGTTTATGGGGTTAAAACTTTTAAGTTACTTTGAAAATTTAGTCATTGAAGTAATGTCAAACCGATACCCAAGAACAAAGCTGATTATGGCGGCAAATTTAATAAGTATGAACAGTAAAAAGACGATACTACCCTCAATGACATGGCACTTAACGAGGAAACTAACGAAAAATGGCTCTCGGTGGTTTTTTTGCAAATTTACGTAACATTAGTGGCTTTTTTGCGTGACTTTTTGTCTCGGTCCCGTTATTGCGATTTCGTGATAGTTTAGGGACCATTTTTGTATTTTACCCTATTTATATAAATAATTTTTAATTTTATTTTAATATATAATATATATATCTTTAAATATTATTTTCTCTCTCTTACATCAAATCTAAATCCAAATCATAATCCAAATCCAAATCCAAATCCAAATCCAAATCCAAATCCAAATCCTAAACCCGTCTACAAACCAAACGGGCCCTTAATTAGTATAGTCTAAATATTTGTTATCTGTCAAGCAACTCATTACCTCAATCTACTCGTGCATTGGCCGTTCCAACAAAAAAAAAAATCTACTCGTGCATTGAAATAGCATTCTTGCAGATTAGCACTCGCATCTCTTTTCAAACTTCTGGACTAATTAGAATTCTATCTGTGTCAACAATGTTGTTAGTTTGTTCAAAGTGTATATAAATCACCAACTGGCACATTGTTGCAAAAAAATCTTTTACCGCTTTGTCATACTTCCCACGTCCTAAAAAGTTTGAAGTTTTTCAAGTTATGAAAAACAAACTTGGGTTTCTGAGCACTTTGATCTTTAATGTAAGACTACTCCCAACGGAGAGTAGCAACTAGCAAGGAGTAGCAAGCGGCAAGGTTTTTTTTTTTTTTTTTGAACGACAAAATTTTATTAAACTAGCAATGAGCTAGAAACCAAAACAATTACATAACAGAAGTAATAAGAGACGGGTTTTAAAGCCACCCGACCCAACTAAACTGCTTATAACTACATCTACTACTAATCCAAATAAACATTGTCAAGACAAAGTTATCAAAAAAGACGTTTTCCCTTGGCCGCACTACTCGATAAACACAAGCATTCCTATGAGCCCACACGTGCCACCAAAGCAAAAAAACAAAGCCTCTAATATAGCCTTTTGCATCCTTTTTAACCGCAGATTTAGGAACCAATCCTTCCATTGCTGAAACGAGAGCAACATCTGGACCTGGATCTCCCACCAATGGCCAAACAACTCATGAACTTGTGAGACGAATGAGCACTGAAAGAACAAATGATTCATACTTTCAAAAACTTCTCCACATATTGGGCAGAGAATTGATGGCACATCAAACCCGCGAGCATCCAAATTTATACGCGTTGGAAATTTATCTAAAGAAATCCTCCAAGCCAAAATATTTACCTTTTGAGGAATAACTTTGCACCATCGAGTAGGATCACCACCAGAAATCAGCAGCTTCTTATCTAGATACATGCGGGCAGACGCAACTGTGAATGTTCATAAGCTATCCAACGTCCAAACCCATCTATCAGGAACCGGAGACAAAATAATTGGAGAGATAGCAGAACGCATCTCCATCATTTGTTCTTCCTCTATCCCTCCACGAGGCAATCTACGATATGAACACAAACCATCTCTTTGCTCTAACTTAGCTACTACCTTAATCTCTTTATTTAACTCCAAGGCAAAAATACGAGGATATGCATCTTTAAGAGTTTGATCACCAACCCATTTATCTAACCAAAAGTGCGTACCTTGACCGTCACCAACCTTCCTTTGACAAAACTCCATTAAATCTACCCCGTTATCCTTTAGAGAAGACATAGCTTAGACAATGATAACCTAAATTGAGTTTGGGTACGACTTCCGAAGTGGTTCCTTTAACAAACCATCATTACCGTGAATCACTCTAACCACCTGAGTCCACATTGCATTTGGTTGCATCCGAAATCTCCACACCCATTTAAATAAGAGAGAATGATTTAAGGCAAATATGCTATTAACCGCTAAACCACCCTCTCGTTTAGAAGCTAAGACCTTCTTCCAACTTATCTACGTCGTCTTTCTTTCATCTGAATCTGCACCTATAAAAAACCTATTACGAAAAGATTCAAGAAGTTTTATAACAGCTTGTGGAGCCTTGTAAATGGACATATAATACGTTGGAAGAGATCCCAAAAACTAATTTCAACAACGTAAGGCGCCCACCAATTGAGAGGGTTTTTATTTTCCAAGAGGATAGCTTGTTAGACACTTTGCTAATAACCTCTCTCCATGATTCAATTCTAGGCATATTTTCACCAACCTTAACACCAAGATAATTAAACGGTATTTCTTCAGGCTTACACCCCACATTCAACGCCATACACTCCACTTCATGAAATGGCACATTAACCCCTAACAGAGTAGATTTATGAAAATTAACATTCAAACCTGATGCCATGTAGAAACATTGAAGCAATATAGCCATAGCAATCACGTTATTGTGCGACCATTTGCCAATAAAAATTGCATCATCCGCATAAAATAAATGAGACAGAACCATCTTCTGGAAGTTCCCGACGTGGATTGGTAAAAACAGCCCACGTTCAACAATACCCGTTGTCGCAATCCCCGTTGGAATCTAAATTCATCGGTGGGAGATCCATTAACTAGAATTGAACCCATGCAAGATGTAAAGCATCCTCGGATCCACATCCTCCAACGGTCATCGAAACCAAATCGATATAGGATATCATCTATAAAATCCCATCGCATAGAATCAAACGCTTTCTGAAAATCAATTTTAAATACCATTGACTTCTATTTATTGCGTTTACACCAAGCCACCACCTCTTTAAGAATAAAAGGGACGTCTAGAATTTTACGGACCTTGATAAAAGTGGATTGCTCCATGCTCACAAGATCGTCAATCACCACAGCTAGTCTATTCGCCAAGATCTTACCAATAGTTTTATACTGACACCCGATAAGACTTATCGGACGAAAGTCATTCACGAACTTAGCATCATGAACTTTTGGAATGAGTGTAATAAAAGAAGAATTAAAACCTCTCGAAAACCAACCCGTCATAAAGAAGTGTGAAACAGCCCGGACCACATCTTCACCCATCACATACCAAAACTTCTTAAAGAATTCAAAAGTGAATCCATCCGGACCCGACGCCTTATCCGACCCGCACTCCCACACAACACGTTTAACCTCATCATAAGATATATCTTCCTCCATCACACGTGACTGGTCACTAGAAGTCGATTAGGAAACGCATTGAGAATTCCTGCCCGAGACCAGTTAGGAGCCTCAAACCGGGTAGCAAAGTGGTGATAGAACTCTTGTTTCACTCGAATCTGGTCATCAACCCATTCACCATCGATAAGAATACCTCTAATACCGAGATGGGGTCTCTTTTTATTAATAATTCCGTGAAAGTATTTGCTATTCTCATCCACCTCAATAGCCCACTTAACTTTCGCTTTTTGAGCTAGGTCAAGCGTCTCCTTCCTTTCTACATCCAAAATAAGTTTCATAATATGCTTCCTCTCTTGAAGATCATTAGGCACCTCGTGAATTGCACCTCTCGTCAACTAAGATTTATTCCAAATTTTCAATCGATTTTTAAGAGATTTCAGCTTGTTTTTTAGTTTCACAATCGCGTTTGTATCCTCCACTCTATCATGTTTCCAGTTATCCTCCACCATCTCAGCAAAATCCGCTTCCAATAACCAGGAATCAAACAATCGAAATGGGGTTGCTCCATAATCAAAATGCGCTTCTTATAACAAAAGAGGTCTATGATCCGATGAATGTCTCGTAAGAATCAACCCCGATAACTGTGGAAATATGGATAATGTACAATCCATCAGATATTAGAAACCTGTCAATCTTACTCATTTTTGAAGCTGATGAATCTGACCAAGTGAACGTATATCCCCCCCAATGGAACATCAACCAACTCCACTTGAGATATAAAGTCATTAAAGGGATTAGCTTGAACACGATTAAACATCAAGCCAAACCTCTCGTGCTCCCATCTAACCTCGTTAAAATCACCCATGAGGATCACCTCTCCCCTCCAAATTCTTATCATATTTGACAATCGATCCCATAACACTTTTTTAGCATCAAGCTCTTGGGGAGCATAAACTGAAACAATAAGCACCTTTGTATTTGATGATATCCATGTACCCTCCAATGCAACAAAGTTGGAACAAATAATCTCTCTGTCTTTGATAAAAGAACCTTTATCCCACACACATAGGATTCCCCCTGATCTCCCTATCGATGATGCTACAGAACAATCAAAAAACGAATTACCCCATAAAGATCTAACCGCGACACAACTGATCGAAACTTTTTTTTGCCTCCTGAATAGCTAAGAATTTAACATCATGTTTCATACATAACTCCCTAACCCATATTTTTCGTCTTTCGACCTATACCTTGAATGTTTAAAGATAAAATATTCATTTAAATCCATCGTTTCCTCCCATTGATGTTATGATACGCTTTATATCTTTCGCACAACCTTTCATATCAAACCCCATTGCGTGACCAAACTCGATAACCTCATTGAATTTATCAATCATCGAAAACCCTTCAATTACTATTCTCAATTTAGTTACTGGATCATTATTTAACGATTGTGACTCTCCAACCATATCTATATCTGGTGCTGACCCCACATTAAGAAGCTCATCGCACCCAATTCCATCACAAGTCCGTTCACATTGCTTCTCCAAAACATCATTCGACCTCCCATCATTAGGCATGGTAGTATCCTTTACCTCCTTTGATGCAACCTCTTTCTTATTTGAGAATTTACTCGGCTCACCCGAATTATTATTGGCTGAAGCACCATCATCATATTCCGTTTGTTTTCCTGAGCGAGATCATCTTCTGACTTGTTTTTCCTTTCCTCTAGGGGTGTAAAGCCTACTGGAAAAACTGGGTCACTGGAATCTTCTTTCCCCGGTTTAGATGTGGTCTTTTTTATGAGATCATTTAAACCAAATGGATCCTCAGATAACAATTCATCCAAGCACACTTGATTTTTTGGATCCCTACAATAAGAGTCTTCCACCACTTCTTCATCATCGCCCCCCCCCCCCCCCAAACATTTATCCTCCACTTCTGAGTCAATATCATTTGGTACCTCCATATCCCCCTTGTCATCAACTTCCATACTAGATGAATCCTCAAGAAACTCCAACATCCAACTAGTGATCTCTTTAGCCCTTACCATCGAAACATACCCTTCACGTCCACCTTGAAAGAGTCTGTTATCAACGTTGCTAGGATCACTATGTGTGCCGCGACCCAAGCCAAAGTGAGGGACGAATGGTGAAGAGTTCACTACTTATGGTTTCGTGTTAAGTGGGTCCCCCGCCAATGTTTTATTATATATTATTTGGTTTGTGAGTGTGCGTGAGGTATGTAGTTGGGTATGTTTGCATAAAAGTGGATATTTTAATAAATAAAAAAATAGGTTGAAAGGTGAAGTTGTGACGTGGTGTGAGTAGTTCGGAGTGAAAAGTGAGACAGTGTGAAACGAGAGAGAAATCTAATGTGCTGCTGAGATGGAAGGTGAAATGGTGTTATGGATAGGAATAGTCGAAGGTATCAGAATGACTTTCAAACTACTGATTACGTTGCACAAAAACAATATTTAATTAAAGGGATAATCACCAAAATAGACTGGGCAACCATGGTGAATTCGGTTCCTGCCCCCAGATCGAAAAATGTCTTTTTTAGACAGGGCAACTGATGAAGTGTCACTTTCTGCAAGTGACAAGTGTTGATTGTCTGTCAGTTTTTTGGGCAACTAGGGGCACTTGTCATCATATAGGTTGAGTTGCCCAGTTGCCCTGTCTAAAAAAGACATTTTTGGATCTGGAGCAGAAACCGAATTCATCATGGTTGCCCGGTCTATTTTGGTGATTATCTCTTAATTAAATTACATGCATAAAAATGTTAATTCTAAACAAAAACAAATTGTGGGGTCAGTCAGTTTTTCATTCAAAGTTTTTTTCAAAAATGGTTTCACTTTCATTCTTGCTGGTAAAACGGGTCCACTTTTATTTTTCTACGTAGACATGGGCTATTTTGGCGTAGGTGGATCCAGGTCACTTTTATTTTCTACGTAGACATGGGCTATTTTGGCGTAGGTGGATCCATGAAGTTTGTAGACATGGGTTATTTTTCAATATACAACAGTTTTTGCATATATTTCTCTTTTTCGAAATCTTCTATTTTATTTTTATTATTATCTTGTTTAAAACACCATCACCTTACAAATTAAGTGTATTATTAAATGAATACAAAACGTATAATAAACAAATCCCTTACATTTCAAAAAAAGTGTCTACTTTATTATTTTTGTTCCAAAATAATAAGTGTTCAGTTTTTATATATAAACAATAATTATGATTGGTTCCTATTTTATCTTTCTAATTAAAACTTGCATTAATTACTAATTTTTTATTTCTATATTAACTATAAAAGGTAAAAATGGCTTTTTATAAATCAACTAACATTAATTACACATATCAAATTTCTAAACTTTTTGTTTATGAACTATCTTTTTGGGACGGAGGGAGTAAGAAAATCCCATAGTTGAATAAAATTACAGAAACCGAAAAAATAAATGCAATTGACAATATTTTCAATAACTTTTTAATTCTACCCTTCAATTTTCGTGATTTTTAAATCAGGAATGAATATTGGGTACTCCAGTAGTGATTTAGAAAAGGGCATGATTATAAAAGCGGTTGTCTGATTCAAAAAGCTTCTTCATAACGATGCTAACAATAGGAAAAATTAGAGAGTTAAAGTGTTTTAATAAGAAAATTTACAATTTTATATAGATGATAGTAAAAAATGACAAGTTCGATTTCTTTTATACCATCATCTCACAAAAAATATTAGAAGTTGCAAAAGCCATTGATTCATAATTGAAAAAACAAGAAGACAAATTGTAGCATTTGTTTGGTTTATAAATATTATTTCTAAGCTTCAATATCATAAATCAGTTGTTAACAACTAACTAAAAGGTTGTTGTTTGCAAAAAGCAATAAAAATCAAAACTTGTTAAAATTGTTTGTAAAAACATGTTGTAATCCGATATTGAACAAATAAGCACATCCCAGGCTTTTATTTTGCTTTCATCTAACGGTATAGATCAAACCAAAAAATAACGAATGAAAGACACAATTGTCATTATAACTCACTTAATATAGAAACCCATTTTTCATCTTTTTTTTAAAAAAAACAACATATCTTACAAACGGTAAATCTTCAAGCTACAAAAAATATATCATCGCGACGAGAATTAAATCATTTTTCTATAGATATGCAATTTTATATACTTTCGACGAATCTTTTTTTTCAAAATTTCCATCTAGAAAAAAAATCTCACGTGATTCGTAAAAAAATCCCACGAAATCACTGTTTTTGAGTTTTATACTTTTATGTCACAACTTTTTAGAGGTAGATGTTTTTTATATGATTATTTAAATGAGCTCTTGGAATCTCTTTATTAAAAAGTTATATGTTGTTATACAGAATCGCATGTAATTCTCTCTGATCCCTTGTGATTCATATAGAATCTCATGTGTTCCATAAAGATACTTGACGAGTATCTTTTATGTGAATCATACAGAATCTCATGGGATTCTGTATGAATCACATGGGATTCTGTATGAATCACATGGGTAATCTTTATAAATTACAAGTGATTTATCAAAGAATCTCATGGGTATTCTGTATGGATCACATGAGATTCTATATGAATCACAAGGGATTAGAGAATCACATGGGATTCTGTATAAATCCCATGGGATTTTCATTTTGCTTTATATAAACTGAAAGTACAAAATCACTTGAGATTATATTTTTGTTGTGTAATTTTATGAGAAAAATTCTTATTCACTTTGAATATATATTGTTTACTTTGAATATATCATGTTTGTTACTTATATTCTGTTTGATCACATAGGTAAGATGTATGAATCACATGCGATTAGGGATGATTCACAAGTGACTCATCAAAGAATCACATGAGATTCTGTATGAATCACATGCGATTATGGATGAATCAAATGTTTTTTCCTCAAAACTTTTATCAATTTTCATTTCACCATTTCAATTCCAAAAAATGTTCAACCCCCTCTTCATCTACCCTCACCAAACCACCCCAACGGTGTCAATAACAACAACCCCCAACTGCCACAACAAACTCCAATAACAAACAATAACGATTTAAATAGTGGGGCTAGTGAGGTTGAGAGGATAAGGAAAGCCCTTTCCTTTCATCCCCTCCAAAACTATTATTATTCCTTCTTCATCACTTAATAAAAAATATGATTTTATAAACTAATCCAAGATCAATCACTTTTATGCTTAATCATCATCACCATGTCACTCACCTTTGATAAACCAACTGATCAGATCCAACGGTTACGATTTGATCAAGGCGGTAACATGTGGATCTACAACAACAATAGCAACACCTCATCTAGATTTACTAGAGAAGAAGAAGAAGAAGAAGATGATGACGATGATTATGATGATCGTAATTCGAGCAACTCGTCATCTATTGGTAGTAACGGTGATGCGTCTGGAGGCGGCGGTGATTCATATGATGAAGGCGGCGGTTATTCATATGAGCAGCAGTTAGAGTTTTTGGTGAGAGTAAATGTGTGTAAAATGAATAACTGAAATGAAATGAGTAAATGAGGAGGGTGTACCCAAACTTTAACTTAGTTTTGAATGATATTACAAAAATGGTCTTCAATAATTAATTATATTAAAATAAAAATTAATTTAGACTTTTAGATTTAAAATAGATGGATAGCTAAGATCTTCTGATTTGATCTTTAATTATTGTTCTGCATTGAATTTTTGTCATGATGTCTAAGCTTCAATATCAGAAATCAGTTGTTAACAACTAACTAAAAGTCTAAAAGGTTGTTGTTTGCAAAAACCAATAAAAATCAAAACTTGTTAAAATTGTTTGTAAAAACATGTTGTAATCCGTTTTCCTCTAGTGTCTTGCTAGTGCGCTTTTAATATATCGCCGTTTCAAAATAAGAAAAAAATAATAAGCAAATTATAAAAATATACATTTAAAAAAAATGGATAGACAAAAGTTTGAAACAAAATTTGACACACGAGACAAAGATATAAACAAGGGTAAAGTGCAAAAATGGTCCTTAACGTTCCACAAATTTGCAAAAACGGGACCGAGACAAAAAGTAGCGCAAAAAATCCACCCACGTTCCAGATTTTCGCAAAATCGCCACTGAGAGCCCTTTTCCGTTAACTCCCGTTAGTTTTTCCGTCAGTCAAGGGTATAATCGCCAGAAATGACAAATATACCCCTTTAACTTCAGATACAACCCTGCCTCTTGCCGCCAAATCTTTACCAATGCAATTTCCGCTTTAATTTCACTCCTGTTTTGTGAGTAGTTTTTTTTTTTTTTTTTTTTTTTTTTTTTTTTTTTTTTTTTTGTTAAAGGTGTATTTTTTGTTAATCTTATGAACTTACAATTGTAGGTTGTCAGATGGAAAATGTGAAAGTAGTAGAGGTAGATAATGAAACAGAAGAACAGAGTGGCGGGAGTGATTCAGAGGATTTGGACTATAAGCGAAATGATGATGAAGTGTTTGATGACGATGATCAGGTAAATGAAGATGTTCCCGTAAGTAAGTCTGATTTGCTATGCCATAAAGCTTGTGAAATTCAATCAGGTATACATGTTTTTACCAAACATTATGCACTGATTAGAGAGTATGCCAAAGAGTTGGTTAATCAAAATCCAGGCACTACTGTTAGGATTGATGTACAGCTAGAACCAAATCCAGCTAGTTCAACAAGAACTTTTAAAAGGGTGTATGTGTGTTTGGGAGCTATGAAACAAGGTTTCAAAGCTTGTGGCAGAGAATTTTTAGGATTAGATGGATTCTCCATGTCAGGTCCTTTTCCAGGTCAATTACTAACAGCAGTTGGGATTGATGCAAACAACGGGATTTATCCAGTAGCATATGCTGTAGTTGATGCACTAAATAAGGAAACTTGGTGTTGGTTTTTGAAACTACTAGGAGAGGATCTTGGAATAGAAACCAACTGCAAGTTCACTTTCATATCTGATAGGCAAAAGGTGCACATTTCTATTGTATAATTAATCATGTGTTTTATGCACAATGAGAACATGTAAAGTTTTAACACCATCCATAACCTTACCTGTTCACAGAGATTGATACAAGCTGTTGCTAGTGTGTTTCCAAATGCTGTACACAGGTTTTGTGTTAAGCATATTCATGAGGAAATGAAGTCACATTTGAAAGGAGGTGTTTACAAGGACATGCTTTGGAAGGCTGCAAGAGCCACAACTGTTGTTGAATTCAACAAAGAGATGGATCATCTGAAGAATAACAATGCTGCAGCTTATGATTGGTTGCTGAAGATTCCAGCTGAACAATGGAGCCGATCACATTTTTCAGGTAATTCATTAAGTGGCAGTGGAAAAAAGCATACTGATAATTGATCATATATTAATACATAATGTGTGATTTGTTCAACAGGCAAAGCCCTATGTGGACTACTCTTAAACAACATATGTGAGGTGTTCTGTAGCCAGCTAAATGATGTGAGAGACAAATCCATCATCGTTTGTCTTGAATATATAAGGGAGTACTTGGTGAAGAGGATTGTGGTAGTTCAGCAAATAATAGAAAGGAGTGTTGGACAACTTACTCCTACTGTGCAAGCCATGGTTGATAGAAACAAAAAAGAAGCTACTGATTGTGTTGTTGAATGGATTGCAGCTTCGTTATATAAAGTATCTGTGCCTAACGAGGATCATTGTGTTGCTAACTTGGATAGGAAGGAGTGTGGTTGTAGGATGTGGGAGCTGACTGGAATACCATGTAAACATGCTGTGGCTGCTATAAACTATATGAATGAGGATGGAAAAGGAGTTGCTGTGCCTGAAGAGTGGGTTCATGCTGCTTACAACCTAGAAACATGGGCGCGTACGTACTTATTCAAGATCAATGGGTGTTCAAGCCGCAGATACTGGCCAAGAATTGAGTCTACAACAGTCATAGTACAACCCAATCACAGACCTTAGGTTGACAGGCCAACTAAAAAGATGAAGTCAAATGATGAGCATGCACTTCCAACTTCTTCATGTGTTACCCGCTGATCTTTGAACAATATGTTAAACGTTATTGTCTGTTGGATTCTATATTTGTAATCTTTGTTTAACTTGATTGTCTTTAGAACAATATGTTTGAACCCATTGCAGTTGGACTTTCAAAAGTCAAACTTGCAAAAAATGTTTATGTTTCTGAATGTAATGGATTCTATATTCTATGTTTGTTTGCATTATGTTTCCACCCATTGCATTTAGACTTTCAAAAGTCAAACTGCAAATGTTGAATTGCATAAAGTCAACTTTGGTCCACACATGAAGACTACACAGTACTTGGCAATCTTTTATAAGCCCTTTTATAGGCAAACACATGAAGGCTACTAAATACGCATCTCTTAAAACACACACTTGCAAAACACAACTCCCTATTTCCTTAACCATGAACAACTCTGAATGTGATATTAATCTAAGGGTTGTCTGTAACTCGTATGTGCTAACTGAAGTAATGCTTGGCCCTTACCACACCGAGATTCTTCAAGACTTGCAGCAGGCACAGGATTTGGAGTACAAGTCCAAAAAAATTACTAAAATGGTCGAACGTAGGGGGGATGTGATTGGTAGACTTCGAAACTGCTCACGTGCAAGAACTGCAAGGAGCAATACAAAGAAGCTTAGGAGGCTACAAACAATTGATAAGCGTTGGGCGAATGCACTGTTGATGATGTCCAGGCAAGTCAAGGACAAGATGTTTAAGAAGATTGAGTTTGTTGTAAAGATGAAATATCCATGAGGGGGTTGGTTGTTTTGAGATTAGTGATGGTTAATGAATGTAATGGATCTCATGATCCATATTTTGTATGAATAATGTCTTCACATATGTTTATACTTCGTTATTGTATTTGATATGTATCACAAACATAAACAAGAAGCTGACATTAATGAAACATTAAAACATAGACTAAACATACTGATTCAGTTTCTGGTTTGGAGATGCCCAAAACTACATCCTATAAACACAGACTAAACATAATGATTCAGTTTGTGGTATCACAAACATAAACAAGAAGCTGACATTGAGTTGCATCTGCAGCACCCCCTGCACTTATGTTTCTACTTGTAATACCCAAACCAATGACACCACCACTTACTACCTCTGCCATTGCACAACCTGCCTGTTCAAGTATCACAACTCTATGCCTCCAACACTTAACATCCCCACAACAAATGAAGCATCTTTCGTCCAACACCTCTATCTTTGCACCACCCCCTCCTGTTTTGTTGCCACTTCTGATACCGAGACCAATTACACAACCACTTACTTTCTCTACCTGTGTATTATTACGACTCATTTTCTGTCTCTTTAATTTTTGAGTTGCAGATTCTGCCATATGTATGTTTTTGATAAAGTTGGAAAGTAGACTTTACTATACTAGTTGGTTGGATAATTTACTGCATTTTTGTGTGGTAGGTCAAGGAGTATTAACTTCTTACTAGTGCTATTCAATAAACCAAGTGAATTTCACCCGTTTGACTTTCACCTATTTGACTATCTAATGCTTTCTGCATAAGCTGCATAGGAAGTACCCATATATTTCAAAAATGAAACACAAACATAAAGAAATGAAAATCGAAACACAAACATATCAGTAACATAAACATAAAAACTTTTATTGATCATAGGAGTTCACAACCATTACAAATTTTCAATAGATATCTAAACAAACACTTGTTTAGTAGTTTGAACTGCTGCCCTCCGCATTACCCCTTTTCTTCTTTTTCTTCAATTCTTTTTCTTCCTTGTCCTTCTTCTCCTTTAGGTACTTGAACACCTTTTCAAGATTGGAAATTTTCTGTTCCAACTCATCAAACTTGGGTAAAACGGTATCCACAGGCTCTTGCTTCTCCTCCTCCTCCTCCTCATCATCACTCAAAAGCGCTTCATAGTAGCCATCTTGTTTCCTCAGATGGGTCAGAATCTTAGTTCTTAACTCCTTAGGTATCTTCCTATAAGAACCATACTCATCAATTGGTTCTCTGCCAAATGCATCAAGAAGTAAATCGTTTAGATAATAGATTCTTAAAACTTTATCAAATTCCTCTTCCTCAGTACCAATGTAGATACTCTTCCCTTTTCCATTGTTTGCCATCGTCGGTTGTTTTGATCGTTGGGATTGTGTGTGTTATGGTTGAATAAGCGGGATAAACGTGGACTTTATAGTCCTATGCAATCGATTGGGTTGCCGAGTTACACAAAAAAATAGGGAAAGTTTAATCGCCAAGTGTGCCTCCAAAATTAAGTTTTGTAACTTTGCAAATTTGGTCATTGAAATAAAGTTGGGTAGTCAAAGGCGGGAAGCGAGTGAAATGGCGATTATACCCTTGACTGACGGGAAAACTAATGGGAGTTAACGGAAAAGGGCTCTCAGTGGCGATTTTGCGAAAATCTGGAACGTGGGTGGCTTTTTTGCGCTACTTTTTGTCTCGGTCCCGTTTTTGCAAATTTGTGGAACGTTAAGGACCATTTTTGCACTTTACCCTATAAACAAAATACCCAAAGTTAGAGGGTCAAAATGAAAATCTGGAGATGGAAGTCATGTTATTTCTTCAGTTTAGTAGGGTCACAATATTCAAGTAACCCATGTTTACAAATGAAAATAAATATAACCCATATTTACAAACAAGAATAAAAATGAAACCATTTTTGAAAAAAAACTCTTTTTATTCAAGTAAAAGATGCAAGAAATTAACTTGTTCTTCTTATACATAATCCATGTACTAATTAAAGATGTACTAGCAGGGTTCTCGCGCGATGCAGCTGTGGGCACCCTGTAATTTAATTTTTTCGGTTAATAATTTATTTTATTTGTACGTTTTTTGGCAATAGTTTTACTGATTAGTTTTTTATAGCAAAAGTTTGATGAAATTGTGCTTAGTTTGTATTATTATTATTATTATTATTATTATTATTATTATTATTATTATTATTATTATTATTATTATTATTATTATTATTATTATTATTATTATTATTATTATTATTATTTTAGTAGTTTGCTTGGTTTGTACAATATGTGAACATATTTTAGTTTACTATGTTCTTTTTTACTATAAATTTACGGATATCAAAAATTTCGTTTAGCTCGTGTCCATTCGGGCTCGAGCCTGTTGGCTCGTGTCAGTTCGGGCTCGAATCCGTTTGATCCGTGCTCGTTCGGGCTCGAGCCCATTGCCCGTTTGGGCTTGAATATTTGTATAATATGCTTTATTATTTGTATTAGTGACATTTAATGCAGGAATTGTGTTTAAGTTGATTGTACAATATGCTTGATAATTTGTATATCTTATGTAAGAAGGGTGGCAGTGGCAAGCGGTATCACCATCGGAAAGGGGATGCCGGCGGTGAACACCGCCGCCACCTAGCCGGCAAGGCCATCGGCATGGTGTGAACGACAAATATTGCCTCCGAGGCATCCTTGTTTCAAACCCAAAAAGTGACCGTTGCATTAATTGTTTTGAACGTTGGAGGAGTGTGTGGACCAAAAAAAAAAAAAAAAAAAAAAAATCCTATATATATTGCACATTTACATTTCATTTTCATACTTCAACATTACATTTCATTTTCAAACACAAACATAAACACAAACTTTTTTTACACATATACATTGTGAAGCATGGATAGTGGCAAATCAAGAGGTGGTTCAACACAAAAAGGTCGTGAACGTGGCTACCGTCCTCGTGTTCGTCCGCAAGCTCCACCACCGGTGTATCCACAATACCCTCAATCGGGATATTATCCCCAACCTCCGCCACCGATGCATCAACAATACCCTCAATCTTTTAACTATCCCCAAGCTCCACCAGCAATGAACCCAAGCCAATATAACATATCGATGACGAGTGACTTCAACTCGTTTGGTGACTACCGTGAAGGTCCTTCGCGTCGTGAACCAAGTGTGGAACGCGAACTTCCTTTATATGGTGAAGACGATGATGATGATGTTGAGTTTGTTCCCGAAACGCAACAACAAACTCAAATTGGTATATATATATATATATATATATATATATATATATATATATATATATATATATATATATATATATATATATATATATATATATATATATATATATTTATACACGTTTTTTTTATATACGTTATTTTTTTATTTGTTATTTTTTATACGTTATATTTTTTATATGTTATTTTTTTTAGATGAAGATGTTCAAGTGGGTAAAGGGAAAACTAAAGCGGATAAAAGGAGTTGGACGTCGATCGAAGAGGTTGCTTTGGCTAAAGCATGGATTCATATCTCGACATGTAAAAAAGTCGGGAATGAACAAGGAAGAGATAAGTTTTGGGAAAGAATTTTGGAGCATTTCAAGGCCACAATTAAAGATAGTAATCGAACTCATCATTCGTTGAACACAAAGTGGAAACATTTGAATCACGCAATGGGTGTCTTTAACGGGCTTTACATCCAACAAGTAATTTTTAAACTATATACTTGTGTTAATTTATATACTTGTGTTACTTTATATACTTGTGTTAATTTATATACTTGTGTTATTGTAGAATCGCATTCGTGAGAGTGGGTGTGACGATGTCAACGTCTTGTAAAATGCCATGTCTGATTATAATAAGAGGAATAAGGGCACTTCGTTTAATCATATTGAAGCGTGGAGGGTTGTTAAGGATGAATCGAAATGGTTGGAGCAACCATGTTTTGAAAAAGTATCATCGACATCTCATTCCGACAAACGAAGAAAGTCGTCGGAATCTAGCTTCTATGGGTCTGGAAGCAATGACAATGTTGATCCTGTTATTCCGGATCTAAATGACGACACAACTCCTGTTTCAAAAAGAAAAGGGAAAAAGACCGCTAGTGAGACGTCGACAAAGAATAGTGCTGCTGAGTTTATTGGGCAGTACACGTCAAAGAAAGCACTAGCATTGGATGAGGCGATGGCAGAAAAACGTGCAAAGGATCAATTGTCCCAACAGTTGCTGCAGACACAAAGCGAAAATGCTAAAGAAAAGGCTATGATTCGGGCACTGAAATTCTACAACGAGCCGCACGAACACATAACCAATCAGGTTATGCGAGATTTCATTATTTCCAAAAAACGTGGGTACGCGGAGACATATGGATGGCCTACGGATTTTTAGATTTAATTATGCATTTTTTTTCCAAGTATATGTAATGTTATTTTAATTATTAATGAAATATTTATGTTGTAATTAAATTGTTTAATTTAATTTATTAAAGAAAAAAAATTGAGATGTATGAAAAAGGCATAGTTGCCACTAAAAAGGGGTTGAGAAGTATGAAAAAAGTATGAATTAGGTGAAATGAGGTGGAATGATATTATTGGTGGATTTGGGAGGTATGGACGATTTCAGAAGCATAACTGCCACTGTCCTAAGGGGTGTTTTAATAAGTGCATTAATTGTATTTATTGACCAGTTAATTAATTGTATTTAATGTAAATAATGATTTATTTATTGTATTTAATGTTACTATTAATTGTATAATATGAGGGGAATTTTTATAAGTAGCATTTGTGTTTGAATCACTTGTACTTTAAGTTTATTAACTTGTAAGACTTAATTTTAGGTATTCTAATATTAGAAGGTCGTCTTCCATTATAATATAGTATGATATGATAACATTAAACTTGAATATATTCCCAATCTCTTACTTTATATATAAAATCCTTTATAATTTTTCGTTATCATGTTAGGTCATTTTGTTCGATAAACCAAAGTTAAAATATTTGCTTTAGGAAGGACATGCAATGAACTACTGACTCACTTTTAAATAGATTGCTTTAAAAAAAATTGTTGATCAAGACAGGCTCATAAACTATGATAAAAGTAGGTAGGTTATCTTTAGCAACAAATAATGTATTCGTCATCCAAATCTAAAGAAAATCTTTCCAAAATAATGTCAACTCACACCGTCTGATCGATAAATGAACCCGGACTCACTATCCTTTAACTTAGATTTGCTTCGATGGGCACTTGGTACTTTGTTCGTCTTTAAATGCCTCACGATTCACCTCTTGTTAAATAGCAAGACGTGTTATAGTGAGCACTTGCTACATATTTGTCTGTTACAGCCACGTACATGTGATCCATTCTTTTATAAGGACCAACCTTACCACCTTCCAATACGCGGTATCACATTGCCTGTGTTTCGCTAGTCCTTGTGATAGGCTACAACCATGAGCGCTACAATGCCAGACCCACACGTACACTATTGCTTCACAACATAATATCTGTGATGCGTGTTAGACAATGTCTCTATTGCGTTATTTTTTTCATCTTAAATTAACTTAGAACACGGTTTTATGTACACGTGTTCAGTGATATATTAAAGGATCTTGATTTGCAACATCAATATAACAGCTAAAATAACTTATCAGACATGCGTGTTGGTGTTCTTGTATATTAAAGACTTGTAGCATCTACAATTTGGGTCACCAATATTCTTGGATTAATTACAGCATCAAGATTGCCAAGATGTAAAAACGAAGGTGACCTGCCACAGGGAAAGAACAGAAAATCAGGATTACGTGTAACGGCAAAGTAGACAGTGTTATATACACATGTAAAGATGGAGGTATGATCACCCGGTGAAAAAAGAAGACACGAGAGTATAAGACTAATGTGAAAAACCAAACCTTGTTCGAAACAAACAAAACATTAACACTAACACAATACTATACGCACATGACTTCTTTCTTTTCATACAAATTACCGACTTAACGGGAAACAAACAAATACATAAGACCTTTTCATTCCCTACCTTCGTAAAGCATCTATAGGTCAGGAATATAACATGTTGCTTGTGACAATATATATATAATATGCACAAACACGTACAAAATGCACTAAGGAAGGAATCTGTGACTTACCTGTTATATCTGGCTGCGCCTTTAAGAATCTTATTAATAAATATATGGGCAATCAAGATAACCATATAGTAACGGTTAATCAAACAATAGCTACATATTATAAGTAAAAGAAATCGTTTTAAGGTTAACAATTGCCAGCCAAACATATTATAATAGGACGGAACTTGTACGTTTGTTTTATCATGGCTTTATTTAAGTATATTTTACTTATTTTAAGTTTCATGCATGCCCAAAACAAGCCAACTATATAAAGGGATGAAGGACCACTTCTCTAGGTCACATTTGTGATTGTTAAACAAGCTTGAAACAAAGAAACAAGCAGGCGTGATATTCGTGTGGCTCCTCGGTTTGCTTCGCTTTTTCTAAGCAGTAGATGAGCCGAACCAATATCACTCTTGCATTTTTCTTTGCACAATTTTGAAGATGGCATTGCAGTTGACTCCAGGTATGCATTGACTTTATTCTTTTATATGATGGAAAATTGAACACATCAAACTCGCATCCTCCTTTGTAACACTTTTATCTACGGTTTCTAAAACTAAAAAATAAGTACGTAGTTTACCTCAAGGATGTTAAGATTAAAATCCTACCAAAGATCATATTTGTCATTTTTGTCTTGCTATTAAGCGTTGATGGATCATAACATTATACACTTATACACTTACACATATCTATTGGGTATCAAACACGAATTCTTAAGATAGCCTAAGAAAAAATTTGACAATTAAACATCCTTATAATAAAAATAGTGAAATACATTTAATTTGTTCACGTTTTCATGGCTATATAAACAATTTAGTGAGATAGGAAAAAGAAAACATGAGTCGTAAATATGCAAAAAAATCTAAACATACAAAGTTAATCTATTTCAAATGTTTCGGTAACTTCATTTCCCACACTCAAATAAAATTTTGATTCACTTTTAGAGTCTTCATCACGGCTTTATATAGTAGAAAAACATACATCTTGTAAAAGATTTTAGAACCAAAATATAATAATAAAGGGTAAGATAATAGCAATGAAGGAAAAATACAAGTCTTATATAAAGTTTTGAGATAAAATAATAAGATACCTCATCTAATTCCGAAGATCGGATAAAGAGCGGATCCTACGATCTTACGGACGATCTCACGATCATATGTGTGATCTTGCAACCAACATGATCTTAGAATGATTTTGCGAGTTTTTTGTTAATGGGATCGGAGGATCGTACGATCTTACGATCTAACTCGCGATCTTAACACCCTTAGCTTACCTATATGATGACTACTTGAATATCATCTCAATATTGTTGATGAGACAAGATTCTTGCTATTGTCTCTGCTCATATTTGCCTCTAAACAAACCATATAACTTTTTTGAAACATAAGAATGTGATATTGCACAAATGGAGAAAATGTCTCCTCATAATAAATTCCTTTCTTTTGGCTATACACTTTTGCTACTAATCTAGCTTTAAACCTTTCAACCTCAGCATTATACTAATACTTAATTAACTTTGAAAATCCACTTACACACAATTTTGGCAACACAAAGAACAAACCCTAAACCGGCGATTCGACGTGATCTAACATCTTTATATCGATTTTCCTAATTCTTGATCATCTTCTCAGTATTTTTTTAACATATTAGCTAGTTTGATTTCGTTCTTTATTATTGGTTTGCGATTAGGTTTTAAAAAACTGTTTTAGGGTTTCATTTTCTATTTAATCGCTAGGGTTTTTCACACGCATTTATTATTTAGTCTTGGGTATTTATTAGTCATTATCGATGATGTCAGAGTTAATGTGCTTTACTGTCCAGATCATAGCCATCTAGGGTTTTCTATTTACTGAAGTTTTGAATGTTAATTATGGATCATGTGTTTTCTGGTATCTGGTTTTTGATTAGGGTTCTGTAACGACTAGTTTTAGCTGTGTGCGGGTTGTATGATCTAATATGGAGAAAGGGTTTCTGAGTCCTAAAGGGAGAGGGAGCAGTAAGGGTGTAAAAGAGAAGGAAAGCTCCTTAGTTCATGATCCTTCTAAGGCAAATAATAGTGGTAATATTGATTTTGATACTTCAACGAATGTGAACAAGAACGTAGAGTTTAATGTTGTTAATGACCCTTTGGTGAATCTGTCGGTTAAGTCAAGTGGAACACTGAATGTTGGAAGTGTTGTTTTGGTGAAGAACATGTGTATGGGTTCTTCTACTTTAACTAATGTATCATATGTTCATACAAGACCTATTTCGAATAATAATACCAAGGAACCTGTGGTGAACATGGTGGAAACTTCAAATGGACATGTTTTGAATGATAATACCGAAAGGATTGTGTGCAAACAACACAACGTCTTTCACACTTTCCTTCACAGAAATGCCAAAGTATCACACCGACACACACTAAATGGGACAGTACAAATTAAAATAAGAAACGAGTTACGAAATGAAATGAAATAGTTGAGGAAATGAAAAATACAACATTATTTTCATTAAGGGAATAAATGGTTAATAACCGAAGTCTAATATTTATCCTAGATAAATATTAGGATGGTAAAATGACAAAATAACAAACAAACAACCCTTAAGGGTGTTTGGTCAGTTGGACCTAAACCCCCCCTCCCAAGGGGGTGTTTGGTCGGTTCGATCGAAAACCCCACAAGGAGGTGTTTGTGTTTTTGTCTAACTTAAATTACTTAGTCTCCAAGTGATTCTAGAACTCTCCTAAGACCCCTATATGTACAAAGGGTCTCAAGAGGGTTTCACACACATCTCATAACTCCTCAAAGATCCCTAAATTTCTCTCCCTCAGTTTACGAACGAACGAACACCAAAAAGGGTTTACCTTTTTTGGTCGAACACCCTAAGTCGACTTGTGTCAACTCTCTAGTCGACTCAAGAACCGAAACCCGGAGGGTTTCTAACCCTTTGGTTGATCACAAGGTTTCACACGATTAGGGTTTTCCCAAAACCTTAATCGACACTCTCTTGATCCCGAAGATCAAATTAGGGTTTTTACCCAAGTTCGTACTCGCCTAGCTTGTAATAGGTTCGTATCCCTAGTCCTAGTTGTGCAGTACCAGTGGATACCTCATGCATCCCTGGTAGGGATATTCTCAAGACACCCGAATCAAGGACGTGAAGGATAAAGAAGAGCAAAGAACATGTTTTGTGCAATTGAATCAAGTAAAGAAGCTTACTGCTAGCAGGAATAACAAGTAAGTTTTCTTAACACCCTTCTTATGTGTTAAACATAGGCTATATCACTGTTTAGAAGTCTTGTGCACAAGAGCTTTGGTGTACAGAAGTTTCTATGTTTATTTCCCGTTGTGCATGTTTCAGTTGTGCAAAAGACCACCAAAACCCTACAATAGTATCAGAGCCACTCTATACATATATAACCTAGTTAAGGTTCTTAATAATTGCCTGTAATGTCATAAAAATCAAAACTTGATTTTAGTTATGCTAGGTTTTGGTTGATTTATGCTTTAGGGTTTATTAGGGTTTTTGTTGATTATGGTAATTAGAGTTTTATCATCCTTATGTTTAATTAGGGTTTGTATTGTTTTTTATCAATGTTCAAAATTTTTGGGTCTTATGACCTTTGAAGGTGTTGGTCTAGGGTTGAGTTTATACCATAATTTTCTCCCGTGATAAAAACATAAAATTCCTTATTAGTATTGCCATAATTGCAAAAAAAATCTAGGGTTTCTTGATTTTTTTTTCTTAGTTTTCTTGGTCTTCTCATTATGATTTAGGGCTTTAGATATTTTTGGTAAGATGCAATCCTTTCAAAAGATATACTAAAACAAATATTAAAACTTTTATTTCCAAAAGGTGATGATAAAAAAACATGATTACTTGATTAACAAGAAAACTAATGTGAGATAACTCAAACCCTAGTGGGGGCGATTTTATGTATCCCAGCCAGATGGGATCATAAAATTTGACAGAACAGAAATAAAGTGACCAAAACCTAGATTTTCACAAACTGACAGTTTTTCAATTTTGTACTATTTGGAATCTCTAATTACCAAATATGGAAACTAGGGTTTCAAGTTTTTTTAAGCATAATTGGGTTTCAGTAAATTAATTTTTTAATTAAAAAGTCCATAATAAAAAATTTCATGATTGATGACTTAGGGTTTCTTGTTACCAAAGTCACATGCTTTTAAAAATCTAGAGGAAACCCTAATCAGGGTTTGTGAATTTTAAAAGAGAAAACTTTCCTAAACTGACAATATGTAGCAATAAGGTAAGAACTGTCATTCCTGAAGAATGACAAGTGTGGTGAAACTCGTAGTTTGTATGTACTTAAGGATGAGCTATATATACGATTCATGTGTGTATATATTGTCCTAACAAACCATAGCTTAAGTTATTTCACCTACAATTTATTAAGTACTTTCCTGCTTTATAAATATTAATCATGCATGACACAAGCCTTGAGTCAAAGACCTAAAATGTAAATAGCGTGGTTGTGATGTAGTTTAAATAAAGTTTATATTTTTAACTGTTTTTGGGTTTAGAGGCAGTAATTTTATTTTAAAAGTTAAACAGTCTTTTAAACGAAACATAATCACACAAGAAGATATTTAAGAGTACATAAAACCAGAAGAGGTAGTGGAAGCACTGAGGAGTAGCATTCTACCAGGGTTAAGAGAATATCACCAGTAAAATACGGAACTTAATTTTTCCTTCAAAAACTTGTGTCATACCCTTAAGTTGGACCCAAAGTTGATTCCCGAAGTGGCTCTCGGGATCAACATTAAATATTGGCTCGACCGTGTCAAAGGGTTTTATTATTGTCTAATATGCATGTTAAAGCGGATAAATAATGTGTCAACCAATATTATTTATGTGACATAATAAAATGGAGCATCTCTGCTTAAGTCAAGAGAAACAAACAGGTGTACTTAAGCACCATGTCTCTGACAACGAGTTCTCGTAATAAAATTGATTAGAGTCTATGAATTTGTCAACCTATCCAAAAAGTCTTGGGAAGAGTAAACCCGATTTTAGACATCTTTTATTTACAAAGTGGTTTGTTTTAAAAAACTTAACAAAGCGTGGTATGAATTTATGCATAGTTCATACGTAAAATGAATTTCAGAATAAAATCGTTTTAATACCGGATATAAAAGGATAATACTGGTCAAACTAATGGGTTTAAGGTCTTTCCCAATGGTAATCTTAGACTAATGCACCGTCCACTCTCTTAGCTCAGACCCTGTAGGCTGTTGATGCTAAAGCTCAGTGCTTGTGGGTACATGGCTGACGTGGGAGAGGTGGTCATTGGATTCATTGGTCACATGCTAAAGCAGAAGCCAATGAATTGCAATACCGTTGGCGCTTATGGTAGTCTATTGGCATTTTGCTAAAGTGGAGCCATGGCTGCATGGAGAGAGTAAGTACACCCAAATAGTGTTGGAGTCTCAGCCCTAGGAGTTGTCTCAGGGAGGCCATTGGTGTGGCAAAACACATACCTAAAAACTGTCACAATGTAGGTTACGCTAAAGCGTGGTGCTTTGTGACAGTATAATATGGATCCTAATGTAATATGCGAAATGATAGGGTTTAGTAGCTATTACGATAAAATGGTTGAATTCACTATTTGTCTTGATTTTAACACTAGATGCATCGTCGTACTGGTACCCATGAATGGGTGAATCCCTCTAGGCAGTATCGATACAATTTTATTAATAACGTACCTGAAATGCCTTGTCACCCAATGAATCATGGTGAGTCATCTCATGACCAACATAGTTCAGGAATGCTGAGATGTTTGCCCTAACACATGAGATAGGAAATTATAGCATGTGATTGGGTACATATGTGATGTTTCACTTCACTATGATGGAAGGATTTTTCAATCGTCTCCAGAAGATTGGTAATCCTATGAGTGAGGCATTTATGGTATTATGTATCATGCAGTCTCTACAAGCTGATTATGGTTTATACCTACTTAATTTCATTGAGACTTGCGAGGAGCCTACGCTGGTTCAGCTTTAAGAGCTGGTATGTAAAGCCGAGGATGACATTAGGGTCAAGTCTAACAATTTCAGAAAGCGTAAGGCTGAAGAGATGAATGACGTGTATGTTACAGGAAGGACTAAGGGGTTCTTCTTTGAACCAGTAACCAGAAAGAGAAGGGCAATTCCAATATGTTATTATTGACAAAAGCCTAGGCATAATAAAGAGAAATATTTGAAGTATTTGCGCGACCAGAAGCTTGCAGCAGATATGAAAGGTATCTATATTTTATAGATTGTTTTATTTATCCTCCATTTTTGTAGCATGAAGTTTACAAGAAAGGTAATTGATGCATTACTATTTTTATTGTAGCGCTTCGAGAGGATGATGATGTACTTAGCATCTGTGATGCTAGCTGGGCATCATCAAGCGCTAAAGATGATGAGGTTGAGTCCTCATGGAGTGCGAAAAGTATTTGCAAAAGATGACAACGGCGTTCGTGCATCGGATTTGGGATATAGGATTTAAAACATCTAAAATTTATGTAATTTTAAAACTGGTTGTTGCCCGTTTTAGGGCTTGTTCTAAAATCTTTATTTTTTTCCTATGTTTTTTTGTTCAAAACATTTAATATGAAATTTAATGTATATGGTGTTCTATGTTTCAAAACCTTCTAACAATTAAGTTTCTGACAAACTTAGATTTATTCCAAATAATGTATTTTGTGAATGTTAAACAATATATCTGGTTTGGTCAAGTGATGATCATACTTTATGGGTTCCCCAGAAATGGAATTGGTGAAGTAAAAGAAATGTTCGTTAAAGCTTAATGATAATGTACTTTGATGCAATCTATCTATGATAGAAGTTCAAAGGGGGCTTTGATGCAATCCATCTGAGATGGAGGTTCAAAGATAACAAGAAGTCTTTGATCTGGTAAATATATGGATGGATAGATTTGATCAAAGATAATAAGTCATGGTATGACTTAAGGAACATTTCTACCAAGATGTTATAAAATAAATATGAGATACATGATACTTCAAGATGTTGCCTAAATTCTCGAGCCTAGATGAAATCAATGCATGTACCCGACGTGCAATACGTTCAAATACTATAAGTATTTGAAAGGTTAGATTTCTTATAAAAGAGAAATACTTGAAAGATAGTATTTTCAGAAATCTAGAGATTTAGTAAAGCTCATATACTACGGGGGTGGTATTTCAGATCTGCAAATCAAACTCAAAAGGGCAAGTAAAAGCATGAGTTTGTAGATCAAGAGTGAAATCTCGTATTTGCTTTGCATTATTCAAGTAAAGCTGAAAGATGCTTTATAGACAGAACAACTAACGGGGTTAGCATAAGTTAAACAATGATCAAAATTAGTGTGCTCAAGCCAAAGAGTCCTTCACCGGACTGAAAGAGGATTTCAGCTCAAAGTTGAGCATCGGAAGTGAGTGAATGGTATAAATTAATTTTAGATCGTTTGGCTGAAGAATTCAAAGCATGACAGGAATTGTGATCCTGCGTGATCTATAGGGAATTCCTTGTATTGTAAGATTCAATGGGAGGATGACAAGATCATTACATGAAACGAACCTTGCTATAAGGCAAGCTAGTTTGGCACGAAAAGGACGTGTTGATCTTGTGTTTGTAGTGCACAAATTAAGAAGCCGAGTAACTTAAAAGATTTGAAGCCAGGGATTTCAAATCAGAAACGCACAACTACATCGCGGTTTCAGAGAGGCTTGTCCTAAAGTTTTCAAGGACTTAG
The DNA here is from genome assembly GCA_030686995.1 of Artemisia argyi. Lineage (NCBI taxonomy): Eukaryota > Viridiplantae > Streptophyta > Magnoliopsida > Asterales > Asteraceae > Artemisia > Artemisia argyi. The sequence continues at coordinate 108,714,225 of CM060697.1, forward strand.
GAGAATCAGTAACAAAGAGTCACGATTCTAATTTGTGAAGTAATTCCATTCTATCTAATCCCATATAATGAAGTGTATCATTGAACACTAAGTAAAGTGAGTCATGATTCAGCCAAGTCCATTGTCCAATAAGACTGTATTGATGAGACCAATACTCTCTTAGGTTCATTAATAGTAAGATAATGGCAATCAAGGAGATTGAAAGTGAGGCTCAGGGTTTTCTTGAAGAGAATCATCAAAAAGTTTAACAAGTAGTGATAAACTCCCAAACACTTTCTGGTACAAGCTAAATCAATTACCTGGGAATCGAGGTAATGTCAATGACTCGTGAAAATTGTACGAGACATTACGAGTAGATCCTACTTAATGTATTTTGAATCCATGAATGGAAGACATTTTATTATAAAGGAGTCCTTAATTGATTATCATGGAGGGATACCAAGATAATGTTTACAGCTATTATGAAACGAGAAACATTTCAGCCAAGATGGTGAGTTTCATATACATTTGCGACGTCAAATGTTGGACGTGACCATGATCGAGAAGCGGCCACATGGACCAATGTTATTAGCGTTACGATTTATCCAAATGACCTGAGGATGTAAGACATTCGTCTTTGTTTCTCATTGAATTTAGACTTGGTTTCCAGTTACAGCGTAAAAGCGTAACGATGTGTGCTAAGATCAAGTTCAATGAGTGACATGTTAATAAAGCTTTAAATTTATAAGACTAGTTTAACCGATTATTTTGACTAACACACGAGTAAAGTATAACCTTCAATGTAATCTAGTAATTTGGTAAGACCAGATCGTCCCAAAGAATTAGCGTGATTCTAGTTATCAAGTGTTTTGCAGAAAAGTCTAGAGATTGTCACTATCAAAAGACTTGGTGAAAATGGTTAACTCCAAAAGGGTAATTTTTGTTATAATATGAATGAAAGTATATTTGTTTAGGTTGAGGAACAGGAGGTCGTGAATGATAGATATAAAGGTAAGCAAGCAAACAATTATACAAGTATCGGTAACCACAATAACAAGTATCTCTACCCACAATGCAAGAAGTTCTTTCGACCTTTAATTTGTAAGCAACGTAGGTACATAAAGGATGGTTTGTGGTCGATAATATAATACTTATGCTTCTCTTAACCTTGTCGTTAGATATGAGATCAAGTCTTAAAAAATAGCAATACTAGGTTGTTTAATTATTTCATTAACCAATTTTCACAAGGTTAATATCCGATTACCATAGACAAATAATCATGAAATTGCATCAAGTAGTAAATCTTTCGACCTATGTTTACCCAGAGATGAATCAACCAATAAACAATGATCTGATAATATTATAATTATAATCAAGCATAAGAGTCGGTCCACAAATACCAGTTAGACATATTTACAAAGAAAAAAAATAACTATTTTTACAAGCTAATATAAAAATGGGTTTTGCAAACGACAACCCTTAAGTTTGTGGTTAACAAAATTATTTTTACTACAATTCATTGTAATAACTTGAATCATCCAATCACAATCAATTGTAATAACTTGAATCATCCAATCACAATCAATTGTTTGTTGTGGTTCCATATTTTTCGGGATTGTGCCCATCTTTTTCAAAATTATCAACCAATCATAATCATTTATTCATAACCATGTAATAAAATACATCTTGTTAACCACAGCCCTAAGGGTTATCATTAGCAAAACCCTATAAAAATAACACCATTTTTAAGAAAAACTCCACAATAATCATAAAATGTTCCGATTCTGCCCGCAAAAGATGCTGCCCGCATAGCTGTTAAGATCTCGATCTAGCTCTTAAGATCTTCCGATCTTACGATCCTGTTAATAAAAAACGAGTCGATCTTTCATAGGATCTTAAATAGCATAGGATCTTAAGTATGATCTCGATCTTACCATAAGATCGTAAGATCTCGATCCGATTCGATCCTACTTCCCTTAATTTAACTAACTAATAAACTATAAATGAATAAATTTTGTAAAATCAAAACAATATAGCAAGCGTTAATTACTGTAAATGACTAATAAGATCAAGATATATATATTTTTTGATTAAAAGATTCAGCGTTCTTAATTAACGATTAGATATTTTTGTATTTTAGAGTATTACGTGTCGCATTCTCATATTACTATAACTTGCAGAACTCTTTTTTCTTCTCTAATTTGTTATACAATCATCTTTGAATACGAATTACTAGAAAAATAAGATTTTTAGATATTTAAGTAGGATCGTAAGATCTCGATCCGATCCTACGATCTCGATCTTGCAAAGACAAAAACGATCTCACGTGGGATCGCGATCTTGACAGCCTTGGCTGCCCGCATATAAGTGGAACGATAAAAAATAGTCTAAATATTTATTAGCTGTCAAGCAACTCTTTACCTCAATCTACTAGTGTATTGAAATAGCATTCTTGCAAATTAGCATTCTAATCTCTTATCCAACTTCTAGATTAGAATTCTATCTGTGCCAACAATGTTTTTAGTTTGTTCAAAGAATCAAAGTGTATATATGAATCACCAACTGGCACATCCTAGCAAAAAACTTTTACCGCTTTGTCACACTTTTCACATCTAAAAAGTTGAAAGTTATCCAAATTATATTGAGCACTTTGATCTTAATGTAGGGTAAGAGAATTGACTTTCAAACTACTGATTACGTTACACAAAAACAATATTCAAACTACATGCAAGACATGCATGAAAATGTTAATTCCAAACAAAAACAAATTGTGGGGTCACATCTATAGAATAGTCAGTTTAGTATTCAAGAAAGGAAATGAAGGAAAGGAAATGATTCGCACACTCGGAAAATTTATTGGGACACTCTACTGTATGCAACAGACAGTTGTACATTAAGTGTAAGCTGCTTTAACTACTTGTATAATGGAGTGTCCCAATAAAATTTGGGAGTGTGTCAATCACCTCTCTTCAAAAAAATACAAGACCGTATGACTCGTTCTTCATATACATAATCCATGTACTAATTAAAGATGTTAAACATTAAACTTGAATATATTCCTAATCTCTACTTTACATAAAAGAAATCCTTAATAGTTAATATCTTTTCGTTATCATGTTAGGTCATTTTGTTCGATAGACCAGTGTTAAAACATTTGCTTTAGGAAGGAGCGTGATATATGCAATGTACAACGCCTCATTTTTAATTAGATTGTTTAGCATTGTTGACCAAGACAGGCCCATAAATTATGATAAGTAGGTAGCTTATCATTAGCAACAAATAATGTATTGGTCATCCAAATCTAAAGGAGATCTTTCCAAAAATATGTAAACTCATGACCAGTTCGATAAATGAACCCAGACTCAATCCAATAATGAAGTCGTTGTTACAGACTTGTTTCGTTTCCTGGCTAACATATTCATCTTGTTACCCTGATTCTTAGTATGCTTTTACTTAAATTTGCTACAATGGGCACTTGGTTCTTTTTACATCTTTAAAGGGAAGTGATTTGTAGTTTTGCACACTTTTATTTTTTATTGGGGCACTCCAATATACAAGCAGTTAAAGTATGTTGTTTGACGCACACATTAGAGTGTGCTAATAAAAAGTAGGAGTGTGCAAATCATTTTCCCATCTTTAAATGCCTCGAGATTCACCTCTTGTTAGATAGCAAGATGTGTTTTAGTGAGCACTTGCTACTTATCTGCCTATTGTAGCCACGTACATTTGATCCATTCTTGTATAAGGAACAACCAACCGGCCTTTTGCCACCTTTGAACTATCACATTGCCTTTGTTTCGCTAGTCCTTGTGATAGGCTACAACCATGAGCACTACAAAGCCAGACCCGCACTATTGCTTCACAACATTAATACCTATGATGGATATTAGATTATTAGTCAATGTCTCTATTGCGTTATTTTTTTCATCTTAAATTAACTAAGATCACGGTTTTATGTACATATGTTCACTGATATATTAAAGGATTTTGATTTGCAACATCGATATAACAGCTAAAATAAGTTATCAGACATGCGGCTTGGTGTTCTTGAAAATTAAAGACTTACAGCATCTACAATTTGGGTCACCAATATTCTTGGATTAATAACAGAGAACTCAAGATTACCAAGATGTAAAAACGAAGGTGACCCGCTATAGGGAAAAGAACAGAAACTCAGGATTACGTGTAATGGCAAAGTAGACAGTGGTGTGTGTATACACATGTAAAGATGGAGGTATGATCACCACGGTGAAAAAAGAAGGCACAATGTAAGACTAACAATGTGGAATAAGATTTTGATTTGCAACATCGATATAACAGCTAAAATAAGTTATCAGACATGCGGCTTGGTGTTCTTGAAAATTAAAGACTTACAGCATCTACAATTTGGGTCACCAATATTCTTGGATTAATAACAGAGAACTCAAGATTACCAAGATGTAAAAACGAAGGTGACCCGCTATAGGGAAAAGAACTGAAACTCAGGATTACGTGTAATGGCAAAGTAGACAGTGGTGTGTGTATACACATGTAAAGATGGAGGTATGATCACCACGGTGAAAAAAGAAGGCACAATGTAAGACTAACAATGTGGAATAACTAACTTTGTTCGAAACAAACAAAACATAACAGTAACACAATACTATACGCATATGACTTCTTTCTTTTCATACAAATTACCGACTTAACCGGAAACAAACAAACACATAAGACCTTTTCATTCCCTATTTTCATAAAGCATCTATAGGTTAGGAATATCACATGTTGCTTGTGACAATATAATATGCACGAACACGTACAAAATGCACTAAAAAAGGAATCTGTGACTTATCTGATAGGATATGTACACTAATTTTATAATTTTAGACCTAGAAAATCAACAAGACTAAGACCAGTTCCACATAACAAGACAAACGTACCAGAAACCTATTATATCTGGCTGCCCCTTCAAGAATCTTATTGTACCAATAAACATATAAGTCATCAAGATAACAATATAGTAACGGTTAATCAAACAATAGCTACATATTATAAGTAAAAGAAATCGTTTTAAGGTTAACAATTGCCAGCCAAACATATTATAATAGGACGGAACTTGTACGTTTTATCATTGGCTTTATTCAAATATATTTTACTTATCTTAAGTTTCATCAATCATGCCCAAAACAGCCCAACTATATAAAGGGATGAAGGACCACTTCTCTAGGTCACATTTGTGATTGTTAAACAAGCTTGAAACAAAGAAACAAGCAGGTGTGATATTCGTGTGGCTCCTCGGTTTGCTTTGCTTTTCTAAGCAGTAGATGAGCCGAACCAATATCACTCTTGCATTTTTCTTTGCCCAATTTTGAAGATGGCATTGCAGTTGAATCCAGGTATGCAAACTTTATTGTTTTATATGATGGAAAATTAAACACATCAAACTCTCATCCTCCTTTGTAACACTTTTATCTACATTTTCTTAAACTAAAATAAGTATGTTGTTTACCTAAGGCTGTTAAGATCGAGATCCTACCCATGCTCGTTTTTGTCTTTGCAAGATCAGGATTCGTGAGATCGGATCTAGATCGTAAAATCCCACCAAAGTATCTTATCTTGCTATTAAGCGTTGATGGATCATAACGTTACACACTTAATTACATAACTATTAGACATCAAACACGAATTTCATAAGATAACCTAAGAAAAATATGACATTCAAACATCCTAATAATAAAAATAGTGAAATACATTTAATTTGTTCAAGTTTTCAAAGCTAAATAAAAATAGTGAGACAAGAAAAAGAAAAAAAAAGACAGTCGTAAACATGCCAAAAATCGAAAAGATAAAAAGTTCATCTATTTCAAATGTTTCGGTAACTTCATTTACCACACCCAAATAAAATTTTGATTCTCTTTTAGAGTATTCATCACGGTTTTGTATGGTAGAAAAATATACATCTTGTAAAGAGTTTAAAACCAAAATATAATAATATAGTCATATAATAGCAAGGAAGGAATAAGGTTTTGACATAAAATAATAAGATAACTCATCAAATTGGTAAGATTGGATCTAAATCCGATCCTACGATCTTACGAACGATCCTATGATCTTATGTGCGATCATAAAACACATATGATCCTGGAATGATCTTGGAAGTTTTTTGTTGGTAGGATCGTACGATCCTACAATCTAACTCATGATCTTAAAAGCCTTGGTTTACCTATATGATGACTACTTGAATAGCGTCTCAATCTTGTTGACGAGACAAGATTCTTGCTATTGCCCTTGCTCATATTCGGCTCTAAATAAACCATACTCCCTCCGTCCCAAATTATAAGTCCACTTTCATATTTTACAAAGTTTAAGAAAAGTGGGGCCCTTACAATACTAACCAATAAAAATTAATTCTCACCCACTTACAAGCATTCTCATTGGTTTAAATTAAAAGTGAACATATAATTTTGGACAACCCAAATTGACAAAATGGACTTATAAAATGGGACGGAGGGAGTATAACTTTTTTGATACATAAGAGAATGTGATATGAAAGTCAAACATGCAACCGCTAACTTGTTTTGCTTGATTGAGTTGGTTACATAAATCTAAGGTGAACGGCGTGTAAGGTTTTTGCCTAGAACACCACCCCCTTATCCTTTTGCCGCAAAAAAATGCCATCTCACAAGTTACATAAATCTAAGGTGAACGGCGTGTAAGGTGAACGGCGTGATGGGTGCTGCAATGGTTTTATTGAATGAGAAGATGATGCAACGTGAAGATGATGTCACATGAGCAAATAGTATTACCACACCCTCCACTCTACAAATGTGTTAACTAGAGTCTGGTTACCACCACTATACAGTTCAAGTGTTTAAGCGTAAATGACCTTATTCTTTTTCCAAGCGGAATTTGAATGACTAACGCACATTAGTTTGGTTTGCTTAAACAACTTCCTAGGCATAAACTTTTGATGGAAGCTGCATAACCAGCTACTTAAGCGTCTAGCGCTCTTTAATATACAAAAGTGTACCAAAAGTACAGATTAATAGCTTTTTATCAACTCATGTTGATCAATATGGCCCTAAAGAACATGTCTGGGGTTGTGGCTGAATGATTAGGGTGACCAATCAGCAGTGCGCATAGTGGCTTGGTTCTATACCAATATCTGTTCAAAAAGGATGAGAACACCCCAAAATAACCACACATCCTGTGGCAAACACCAGTTAGTAGCCATATTCTCATGGTTGTATCAGCATATATATAACCACAAATGATACAAAGTCCAACTATATAGATATCTAGTCTATTCGCTCTCCCCATGCTTCACAAAGGTTACTCGGTTGAGCCCATTCCACTAGCGTGGTTAATCCACAATTATGTTGGGAGATGACGAGTATCTAAACCCCACATCAACCAACAATGTCAAATCCCCTATCCATCAGATCAAGACCCCTCTAACTCTAATTCACCGATGTGCTGAACAGGGGTCCTAAAACTGAGCATGGATTAAGTAGTAAAATCATGTTAATCAACTCCACACTGTATGTCAGTAACCAAGCAAATCCTAAGAAGAGCATGTATGTATCAACGGTTAAAGCTGCTTCCTAACTCCTGCAAACAAGCCTAACAGTGTGTACATTAAATCTGGTGCAGAATTGGGGTATGGTCACCTAACAGATCTATAGCTGTAACATACAGTAACGTGCTAGAGTCTAGAGTTGAAATAACAGGTGGTTCAATATGAACACATTTTGGTCAGAACAACCCAACTTAAAAACTGGTCATAAATTGATCGAGTCAAGCCACCTTTTAAACGGCCTTGACTTGCATAAACAACATATGTATGGATAACAGAATGTAGCATAGAAACTATCCCATATATTAGAGTGACCGGAAAATGCATATGGTCGTATAACGAAGACAATCCCAAAATTTAGGTGCAAACAAAATTTGACAACAATAATGCCCAAATAGGAGATAAGATTGGTATATATCCAAAGACTATTTCTACATGATGAGCATATAATGGAACGCAAATAACATTCCACTTAACTACTGTTTAACCAAACTTGAAACTTCATTTAACATCACAATTTTATAGTTCAGCACAGACTTGTAGATGACTAACAATCAAACGTTAATCAGCTGGTTTGGCCGAATTTAAGTTTAAGACAATGTTCAACACAAACTCATCGGTTTACTTAAATCGAGTTTAACCACTAATTTACGTGCCTCAAATAACCACATTGCACTATAAGAAACTTTTATGTATCATATAGAGTTGTAATGTAATAGATATTGTGGGTCTTGAAGATGAAACATAAGTAGTTTTGATCATGTCTTTGCACCTGTGGGTCAAGGACCAATTCAGTCGAGCTACATTCAATCAAAGCTTTTTTGCCCTAGCACTAATGACTCTTTTTGGAAAGAAAGGAATGCAGGGAACAAGTCTTTTCATTCCACTGGTTCTTGAAAGCTCTCAATCCCCCCTTCTCCTATATTGATTCTCCCTCTCGCAAACTAAGCGGCAGACCCAACGCAACGGACAGATAAGCTGACGCATCTCGTTTTCCATAAAAGATCGAGCTTGATTGGCTCGTTTGTTAACCCACGCCTGAGCTCTAAAACTCGTTTACAATTACAAAATTTGTTCTAAAGCTCAAACATATGTTTATGAAACTTATGATAAACAATATTTTGCACTAAAAATGCAAGTGTACTATACTCATACTTATATTTTTTATACTTTCAAGTAAGATGTAATTTTCATATGGAAAAGGGAAATAGGTCTTATTTTTATAGTGCCCCATCACTCTCCATTTTTCTTACTTGAAAGTATAAAAAATATAAGTATCTCCTGCATTTTTAATGCAAAATAGTGTTTATCATAAGTTTCATAAACATTAGTTTGAGCTTTAGAACAAATTTTGTAATTGTAAACGAGTTTTCGAGCTGAAGCACGGGTTAACAAACGAGCCGATCAAGCTTGATCTTTCATACGAGCATCTTAATCTTGAAAACAAGTTTATTGTAGAATTACAAAAAAATAAATAAATAAATAAATAAAATAACAATAACAACAACAACAACAACAACAACAACAATAACAATAATAATAATAATAATAATAAATGAGCTTTGACCTCGAGCCGAATAGTTATTAAACGAGCCTAGCTTGTTTAGGCATAACTCGATTCGGCTCGTTAACACCCTCCTCCAAAGGACAAATCAAATAACACCTAAATTCCTGTGGTCCCACAAATGATGGGAATTTAAGGACAAATCAAATAACACCTAAATTCCTGTGGTCCCACAAATGATGGGAATTTTAATGCGCAACAGAAACAAATAGGCAAATAAAGAAATTAAAAGTTGATTACAAGTAGATACTGAGAAGATGAAACAATGAATCTCTAGCAAAACAATGAGCAAACTAAGCAGACATGACGAAGACGATGATCTGTGAGCTTGCTTTCGCATTCAGATTCATTGTGGTATTGAAGATTTGGGGTTCCTTTATAAATCCGTTCCCGTTCAATAACTAGTCGGACGGTCGGACCTACCATAGTTTAGCAACAAATTTACTCATTGGACTCATTATTTATTTTCCATAACCCAAAGGGACCCCTTTTGGAAAAGCTCAGGTTAACCTGTTCGTTGTAGTACCTAAAATAGAGTATAGACTATAGACATAGCCAAAATCTAACCCTCACAATATAATCAGAAAACAATTTTTAAAATAAAAAAGCTAAACTCCAAATAAGCAAGACTACAAATTCCCAAGATAATTAGTTGCATCATTCATAAGTAAAATTCACCACACAAAAGCCTAATCTGAAATGAAGAAAACCTTCAATGTAAATAAAACATAATTAAACATTGCTCTCAGGCTCGAAACGAAATTTAGTGGCGTATGATAAAGCTTCGAATGTTTTCAACGTCACATGAAAATCGTAATCCACCTGATTCATCTCGTCCTAAGGAAATTGGAAAAGCGCAACATCGTAACCCACCCGATTTTGATATGTTATATTCGAAATGCGTAAATCCTACATAGAAGCGCCGTGCCACAATTTAGCGTTAATTCAGATTTTATTCGAGTACACCAGACGTTTATTAATAGCAAATGTTTGAGCGCATGGGTATGTATATATAGAGCTTTCATCACCTGAAAAACGTCAACGTCTTCCACGACTCCCACCACCTGATCTTCCTGAGCCACCTGTCCTCACACCAGGATTGCGAGCAAATTGCATCCTTAAGATGCCCGAGTCTCGGTCATGCTCGTCAAACTTATAACCTGCAAAATCGAGTTCGACTGTTTTACACTACGCAACTAACCGGACTTTCTAATCTTGGGGATTAGCATCAGGTCATAGATGGAAACCGAACGTGAAGCTCTCTTACTGTTAATACTCGAGTTGATAAACAACGGATTATATATTAGTATATAAACGTATCGAAATCTTATATGCTCGCTCAAAGGACAAACCCGATACTTAAACCATTTACCGGCTTGCCCAGTTAAATTGTTTTCAGCATACCAAAAGGCAATGCGCGTTGAAACACATATAGAGTGTTTTCAAAATCCGGCTTATGGATATCTGATACGTTTACTTTTATTATAATTAATAAGTTAATAATACTTCATATGTGGCTCTACTAACTGAAAGCAATGTCGTAGATTGGGGACTCTGCTGGGAGTGAAGAAACTGGCAATTGAAACTTATATACTTCAAAACTTCAAAGATTTTAAAGGGGGCATTTGGTTCGCAACATGTTTCTGTAAGGAATGGAATACGTCAGAGAAACTGGAATATTAAGAGCTTGGATCTGTCATGAGTTTGGCTAACAGGGAATGAAATGGAATTCAATTCCATTCTTTTGTAGTTTTTGTTTTGTTTATAACTATTGTTTTGGAGTTGGAATGTCAATATGGCTTTAGCCGAAGCAGCAAACTAGACCTTGCAGCATCAATGATTAAAAGAAGATCAAATATAGTAGAGAAGACAAAATGGGAGCAAAACGATTTTAGAAAACGGTAGTTCTGTCAACAATAAAATTCAAATGCAATTGTGAAAGATCCCTGGGGATTAAAGAATTGTCTAAAAACCTCCATTTGAAGAAATCTACAGATTCCATTGGAAATGAATTCCGTCCTTTTTACGACCAGGACTGAGAATGAAATTTTGCACTTTCGCTGGAATGTACGAACCAAACATGCCCCATCGGCTTCACAAATATGGTGGGTAGAGGGAGAGAATAAACAACGTTCACCTCATCCTTGACATCATTCCTTTCAACTAGAAGAAATAGTGTGTAGAGTACAATACCGGGAAACCCTCTTATAGAGAGTAATTTTTCAGTTATGTAATGGAACTTAACAGCTACAGTGCCTTTCGATACAACCACCAAGCCACCATTTAAAGTTAGAAATTAACATATCGCCTTTGAGAAGAACGATAATGAATAATTCATCTAGCCACTTGTAACTGGTTGATGACAAGGGTTGGGTCAAATCAAGTTCAGATACAGCAGAGGAGTATCCTTTCCAAAAATAAGAGCAAACCAATTTGTACAAACAACAAGAACATAAAATTGCATGTAAGAAGAACACGAATGTACCGTGTAGTGCATCTTTAGCAGTAGCTGCCTCGGCTGGACTCTCAAAATCAACGAAACAGAGTACCAGCGGATCCCCCTTGGACTGTAAAAGCCAAAACACTATATCTTAATATACATGTAAATAAACAGAAATAGCTGGATTAGAATCTAGTAATATGCCCAAACTGCCCTTGCGATAATCCCCAAAATCCAACTAAAAAGTTTTACGTTCCATCATATATTTATCATAATTTTGTGTAGGGGCAAATAGATCATTTCACTCCACAAATTTCCAGAAAGGTATAACGTTTAAAGTACATGAGGGGTACAATAAGTATAATAAAAAGTTAGTAAGTGCATGCTGCAAACAGGTTTACTCTTACATGTCTGGATTCCTTGGTCACAAGTCGGACTTCCTTGTAGCCCACAAAAGGACGAAATATATCTGTCAAACTCGGGTGAAGGAACTAAACAGATATGAAAAATTAATATGCTTCCTAATCTATAACGAATCTCAAATTCACGATCAGCTCGTCTTTGAGAAAACAAATAAGTAATATATTGAAAGTGCAAAGTATTAGTTTTAAGAACAATGACAGATGGAAAAGGATACGAGCCACTTCTCTGCGCGAACAATTAGAAGGCAAACCCTCAACAAAGAGTGTATTGCTGGCATCAGGAGGCAAAGCAATTTCAGGCCTCCTGCCTACTAGCCCTGTATCCCGAGCTTTTGCAGCAGCTGCTGCTGCTACTGCAAGATCCACACCCGCCAGGCCCATACCCATCAGGCGAGGATCTTCTTGAAGACGGCCACCAAGTCCCGTATTTATGGGTCTAGCAGACTCGATGCCACCAAATGGTGGAAGTTGCTGGTATAATAGATTAGCATGTAAGAACTACAGCTATATAAAATGATGTCGCCATTTTGACCCATTTACTTATTAATGGGGCAATTCAGGTTATGTTATATATCCTAATTGGTCAAACGAATAGAGTCATACAAGTTAGCTTAAAAAAAGTGGGAGCAAAGTGTTGAACAGGACAAAAGTCGCTCAAAGCCTATCTTTTATTCACAAAACTTCCTCAACATTTTCTATAAAAAAAAGTTTATTTAAAATATTGTGATCACTTTGACACACAAATTATTTTTTAAGACATGCATTTGCCTGAACAAGAAGTGTTTCGGATGAACCCAACCCAACCCTTTTCAACAATCCCCATAAATACCAGTTCTGACCTGACCCCGTTTTTACCAAGTACACAACCCGTTTGACCCACCTGTTCTGGCCCCTCTATGGCTCTAAATATAAATATTATAGTTGCACAATCAGCACTGTATATAGACATACCGCTACACGCAAGTAACGATCATAAGATGCCCCAATGGTGTCAGAGTCTTTAACCACCAGGTGGGTGTGGGTTCCTCTCTCATCATCTCGAGCAAAATAGCCAGGCATGTCACCACCACCAGAAACATCTACGATGTGAACCAAATCAGCATAATAAAGACATGACATAAACACACAATTTTGTTTCCATTACTTCGTATTCGTTACTGTAACAATGTAACCTTCTTCAGTCATACTATAGATTTAGCCCTTTCCTACTCTTTGTGCATATACTCTACCCTCCTCCCAAATCTTGCGGGCTATTAGAATGAATTTGATTCTAAGCTTCCGAAATACTAAAAAGCATGACTCATCAATAACGTACGTGTTTTTCAGTGACTATTCTTTAGCCCTGGAAACAAAATGCAGTCATTTATGTATGTGTGTAACCAATACAAAAAATGTATGATTCTAAATATTTTAATCACATTTACCAACAGAAATTCACAAGCAGAGATACCGAAACAATTTAAATACCCTCTACAAGAAAGTAAATACGTGTTACTCTTTCTACAGAACCTAAAAAGATCTGAAATATATCATTGCTACTTATCCCCTACTAACAGCAAAGTTTATGAAAACCAATCAAAGATGTAATGTTTAATTGCAGAGAAGAAGAAAAACATTGGACTTTATAATCATCAGCTAGTAAAGAAACCAGATGTCCAGATTAAAGACCTCATGGCTTCTGTAAAGCAACGTGTTTCAAAATCAACATCTGATTATGCAAAAAGGATAGCGAGAGATTTGTTACTTCCTAGGTCGAAACAGCTAGTCGAGCCCCTTCCGTTTTATTACTTATGCAGATCCTTAAGTATAACAAATTTAACAAACAAATTTTATTTTTTATTTTTTATTTTTTTTAATGGCATGATATATTAGAAAACTAGCTAGAAGATAGAAACACCAAAACACCAACATAGAACACCCAGCAACAAGAGACGTAGAACCTCGAGAAACAACCAAAAACAGCTCCTACAAAGCCGACACCGATAAAAAGAAAAGGCTAAAGCTAAATTGACACCCGACAAACCCAAAGACACCTAAAAACCCGATAAAAGAACAACTCCATGATCATCCCCTATCATCGAAGCATCAACGACTTTGCGATCGCAAAAAATTACTACGCCAAAAGACGGAGCTCTTTGTGAGCTTGGGACTATCTTAATCTAGGAGAAACGTCTTTTAATTCTTTTATCTTCGAAGCATCAAAAACAAAATCTGATATGCAGATACATACTTTACACATTCCAGCCCTAATCAACATACTACAGTTCGCACCACATTACAAAATCCCGAATTAGTTCAATCACTGTTTCCCCTTAAGTGGCGCCTAGGTGGAGCAAAACGGCTAGTTAAACCCTACTGTTTTATCCCTAACCAACATACTACACACGGAGCATCAAATTACAGATCCCTAACTTATTAAATTTTCAAGTGACCGAAAAGACATCCAATCCAATCCAATCATAAATATTAAAAGCTTATTCGTGAAGCGATAGTACTCATACTACACACGGAGCATCAAATTACACCCTAAAATCATAATTTATAAGAAAACCCTAAAATCATAATTTATAAAAAAAAAAATAATAATAATAAAAAAATAAATAAATAAAATAGAAAATAAACGGAAATTATACCGTAATCGGAACGCTGTCGTTTTCCCATAACTGAATGCTGCTGCTGCTGCTGCTGTTGCTGTTGTTGTTGCTGGAGTTGTTGTTGTTGTTGTTGTTGTCTAGCTTCACCGCCGCCGTATTTCCAGTATGAATCACCCATCCTTTTTTTTATTATTATTATAAATTATTATTTGCTGAATAATAAGAATAAGAATTGAAGTGAATCAAGAAGACGACGGTTTTGCCTTTGACCTTATTTCGTTTTACTTAAATCGCTTCTCTTTTTTAATTTGGGATAATGCGTGTTTGTTTTAAGTTGCGTACTTGTATGAATTAGGGTGTAGGGTGTGTTTGGATTGAGGGGTTTGGGAATAGGATTGAATTATGGTGTTTGGTTGGTTGATATGGGTTTTAAATATTACTATATATACTAAAACCCAAAATGTTGGGGTCTCGAAAAGCGTGACCTAAGGGTCGGGTGTCCAGTTTTGATTGGGTAATTTGGTGATTAAATCTGTAATACACCCTCTGATTGGGTGTCAACCATTGAAAAAAGAGCCCATGTACTGTTCATCGTAAAACCCACCATCTTATTTGTTGTTATGGTGTTTAGGGATGTAATCACATGTTAATGACCCTCGAATTTAGTACTAAGCTAGAATGATACATCCAGAAAATTCTTGAATCATCGATTGATACTAACAAAACCCATGTAACCTCTGTTAAACCCTCTTCCCAAAGAAACACTCATCAGAGAGAAAAACGAAGGAACAGAATCAATCATGGTGGGTAAAGAAACAAGGCATCAAATCATGCAGTATTTATTCATTGATCAATCCGAAGAAAAAAGAAGAAGATGGTGAGGAAAAAGAAGTTGAATAGGAACATGAATCTAACCCTAAACCTGATTATGCTTTCAGTTGGAATGTGTGAAAACCGAACCATGACAACACAAATCGAAACTCCCGTCAATCAATTTTAAAAAAATCAGAGGTCATCATATTTTTGGTTGGTTTGTAATCGTGTTTAAGATTTTAGATAATTTAGTGTTGTAAGATAGTAACTTATTGGAACTTAATCGTGTTTTTGATTTCAGGATATAGTAGGCGAGAAGGGAGAAAATAAATAGGAAGACGCACTTCTCAGTGGCTATAAAATGGCAGCATACCACTCACGTGGTCGAAAATTGATGCGTGGGAATCGCAACAGGCTTTACCTCTCGAGGGATCTCGAGAAGCTTACAACCCCCACCAGGCAGTGTACCTGATCGTTGTAGTATAGTATAGTGACAAGTACCGGGGGATTGATCGTTGATTGGTCCCGAACCACCTAACTTATATTAACCAAATAATGGTCAACAAAGTCAAATAGCCTAGGCCAATACTCCGGGTAATATAAGGTATCACCAGGTCGTTAAGTCCCGTTGAAGTGTGAATTGTAACTTTAGCGTATTCGTGATCGGGTAATTATTCACAGAAAAAGGTTGTGATCAGAATTATTTGGAAATTATTAACAAATATAGCTTAGGAAAGCTATGTGATTGATTACAGGAATTTAGATTACGGAGATTTGAGCTAAATCTGAAAACGTACGTTTTAATTAAAAAAACGTATTCAGATGAATAAAACAAAAAGTACAACTGTAGGACTGGGAGGGTTAAAAGTGTAAAATTGGTATTTTTACAATCCTATTAATTAAAGAAAATTTTAAGAAAATTAAAAATTATTTTTACACTATTTAATTATTTATTATTAATTAATTACTAATTATCTATTTAATACTAATTAATTAATTAGAATTATTAAAAATACTAAAAAGACTTAGAAAATTAAGAAAAATTTTATAAACCTAATTAACCATTACAGGAATCCTAAAAAATTATAAAAAGTTAATTTTATGTATTTTTAAACTAGTTAACTAATTATTATTCTATTTATTAATTAATATCTAATTAAACTATTTAAATTATGAAAACTATTAAATGAACAGTAAAAATTCTAGAAAATTTTATAAAAATGTTTTAACTAAAATACAAGCTAGAAAAAATATAAAAACTAGGTTATACTATATAAAAACTAATTATGCTATTTAATTGATTAATATTAATTAAAACTAAATTAAAGTAAAATTAATTATAAATACCACTAAAAGACAAAATAAAAATCTGGAAAAATTTGTAAAATTATTTTAACCTAAAATATAATTTCTAAAAATATAAAAGTGATAAATTACTTAGAAATTAATTAAAAAGAAAATTAAATTGATAAATCCTATTAAATAGAAGCTATCACTATTTTTAAAATTGGTTTTTTGGATTTTTTCTTTTTCTAAACTAATAATAAACTAAAAACAACTAACTTTAACAAAAACACTTTTGTTTTAACCCAATGAATAAGCAATTTAAGTGCTTATCACACCCACAGTTGACTTTTGTTGACTGTGGAGTGTTTTTAGCTCAAATGGTGAGGTGTGGGGTCCACAATGGTCCAACTTGGTTTTTCTGAGTTCAATGAACAATATTAAGCACTTTACAACCAACAAACAAGCATGAATAAGTCAAAAAGCTTCAATAAGCACTTGACAATATGATGACTGAAGCAGTTTTTGGGACAAGCTTAAGGGCCAAAAATAGGTGGGGTCCACTGACTTAGGGGTCAAATAAATGGTTCAAAAACAATCCTTGGTAGGAGGGGGGTTGGGAGAACCAACTTATGCTGTGTGGGACCCACTGGGTCAACCACAATAGACCACCAAAGTGTGGTGGTGAGCTGAGGTATCTGATGTGCAGGGCAGGGGTGTTGCCCTGCAGCCTACTTCAAGGGGCTGTGGGACCCACTAAACAAAATCCTAAAAATCTATGAAAATTCTCCAAAATCAACCAAGTGGTAGAGAGTAAGCATGCCAAAAATCAGACCATAAAACCTTAAACCCAACAAGTTACAATCTTCCAAAATCTGCTCAAAATCCAATTTAGACTGCTTTTGACTTTTGAAGAGAATTGAACACTTTGACTTTTGTGAACTTCAATCTAATCCTAATGACTTATTATGTTGTTCTAAGCTGAAATGAAACTAAATTAAGCAATTCTAACTGATTATGCAACTAAAGATGTGAATATGCTACTGAAAACTCCAACAGTGAACAAAGCAAAGAGATTAGAGTGAGTTTTGACTTTTTTCTGGAAAACCAACTGATTTTATGCTTTAAATGTTCTAATAAAACTTAAATAGGGATGTTCCCACTAAATATAACCACTGAAACAAGGAAAATAGCAGCATAAGCCACTATGCCAAACACCCTAATCTCTAACTGATTTTACGATTTATACTACAAATAAGAGATCTAAGCCAAACTACTTATGTAATATGATCAATTTAACTATTTGAAACCATAAAAAGCCAGATTATGCAGAGGATAAAGCTTATGCTCTATTATACCAAAAATTTGCAAGATAGCACAATTCAACCAGTGAATGCACAAACTTGAATCCAACCACTAAACATCAATGGCATGGCATCAGTCCAACTCTAATACAAAAAAAAAAATACAAGATCAACACAAAATTAAACAATTCTACAGTAGATTGCAATGGCTTAGAAAATTACTCACAATAGGTCCAATGATCAGAAATGAAACCAAGGTCAGTAGAACACACCTACATGTCTCCCAAGAGACTCTAAACCAGGTCCATCCCAAATTTAACCTGCTCCAATGCAACTCTTCACTTTTCAATTATTATTATTTATTTTATTTTTTTTTCTTTTTATTATTTGATTGAACTGAGAATGCAAATGAGACTTTGAAATTTTGAAACAAGGCTTATATTAATACTGAAGGAAGTGCATTACAACTGCAAATTTGATTGCATAAAAAGTACATTACAAAATAAAATACATTGAAATTACTAAAAAAAAAAAAAAAACTAAACTATTCCACTGCATCCTTTTCTTTATATAGGGAAGAATTAGGGTTTTGGAAACCCTCTGAGTGCTTCCCACTTACATTCAGAACCATAGGATGAAAGAGCTTTAATCTTGACCTTTGAATTTTCTTGGCGCCAAAACCACTTTGGAGTTTTCCTCTGATAACTTGATGCCAGAAGGGAAGGTTTGTTTGTTTGTGTTTGTTTGGTGCACAAGGGGGGAAAGAGATGGAGTGTGCAGGTGGTGAAGACTAGGGGTGATGATGGTGGTGTTTGGAGGGTAGCTGGTACTGGTGATGATGTGGAGGGTGGAGTTTGGAGTTGGGTTTGACCGAAGGTCAAAGATGGGTATTTTATCTTTTTTTTTTTTTTTTGCCGGATTAAAATAGAAAGGGGGAGTGGGCTGGAAATGAGATGGGCTAGGGAGATTAGGGATGGGCTTGGTTTGTTATTGGATCAGATATGGTTTGGTTTTGGTTTAGTTTGTTTAATTTAGCAAAAACCACAAGGACCTAATTTGTAAATTGGCAAACTCTAAGGGGTGAAAATGGAAAACTGAAAATCCAAGGGGTATCATGCCAATATTCCAAAGTTAACACAAGGAACCTTTCTTGCCAATTCGAATTTCCAAAGGACCATAAATGTTAATTTCCAAAATTTAAAATCCCGAGGACCATTTTTGCCAAATTTCCAAACTTGAGGGACCAATGTTGTAATTTCCTCAAACTCACACCAAAAGATCATTTTTGACAATTTTTGATTTTCCAAGGACCAAAAGTGATTTTCTTTCAAAATTATCCCACCAGGGACTGAATCTGTCAATTTCCAAAATTCCAGGGACCATTCTTGTCAATTTTGGATTTTAAGGGGTAAAAGTGTAATTTTCTCAAACTTTATCACCCAAGGACTTATTTTGATAATTTTTGACTTTTATTTGCCTTGGGTTGACTTTTCTTTCGTTTTAAACTTCCAGGGACTAGTTTTGCCAAATTTTGAAACTTGAGGGACTGAAACTGCCAATTATGCAAACTTTGTTCGTTTTTCATTTGTTTTCAAACATTTTGCATCTAAAACATATAAAACACACTTTTGGGATAATTTGTGTATTTTGATGCGTTTTTGGGTGTTTTTGGATGTTTTGGCAGTCCAGATACGGTAAAAATGATGAGTGTTTGAGCACTCATCAATCCCCCACACTAAGCTATTGCTAGTCCCTAGCAATATTTTGAGAAAAACTTGATGGATTTTAAACTTTTTACCAAAAGCCATCACTTCTGGAGTAGCCAGGTGTAAGAACTGTGGCACACCTGATAACCGTGTGATTTTGAGCAAACCACCAGCTGTTAACGGATTTGATAAGTCTTTACCAGGAGCCGTTTGCTCCTAGACTAGCCAGCATCTTGATGGACCTAGTCAACATCTTGGTGAGCTGAATACCAATTATGGATTTTCCACTGCCTTTACCACAAGCCATAATCTTGTGGGCTAGCCAACTCATTTTGCTTATGAGGATGCGGGGGAGTTGAGGAACCATGCAATTTTTGGCAAACTGCCAGCCATCAACGGGTTTGAGATGTCTTTACCAAGAGCCGTTTGCTCCTGGACTAGCCAATCCCTTTGTCATTTAGACTTTGGCGGACTGATAACCACAAAAATTTTGGAATAAAGTGAAAAATTTTGAAAAATTTTGGCCTAAAATGGGGGTATTTGAAAGTATTTTGCGATAAAATTCGCTAGAATTTCCCCCCCCCCCCCCCCCCCCCCACACTTAGAAATGAATATTGTCCTCAATATTCGAAGTCCCGGCTATTATGCCGAATCTAAGAACGTAAAAAGATAATATTCGAAGCTAACTGTGGAATTTTGTTTTGCATTTTTCACTTTATTTATCTGTACATACAATCACACTTTTTTTTTTTTTTTTTTTTTTTTTTGAACTTATATACATATATACATTTTTCAAATAGCGGGGGGTTGGCCATTCCCCCACACTAGGGTGGTAGAAAGTAGAAAGAAGTCAGAAATACGGGTGAAAACCCGTATATGTTGCTAATTTTTGTTCACTGAGTCACTAGCTTGACTCGATCCCCGAATTCAATTGTCCTTGGGGAAAGTTTGGAGATCCGGGACGACCATGGATGGTACGTCCTCTCCAAAGTAGTGCTTTAGACGATGTCCATTCACTTTGAAGTTAGGGCCGTCATTTTGTGATAACTCGACGGTGCCATAAGGATAAACCTTAACGATAGTGAATGGACCAGTCCATCGGGTTTTGAGCTTTCC
This sequence comes from Artemisia argyi, assembly GCA_030686995.1. NCBI lineage: Eukaryota > Viridiplantae > Streptophyta > Magnoliopsida > Asterales > Asteraceae > Artemisia > Artemisia argyi. Next base: position 108,735,002 of record CM060697.1, read on the forward strand.
CGAGAAGATCTTGAGTCTAGAGTTGAAAAGAAGGACTCGATCACCAACATTAAAAATGCGGTTTTTGATCTTGGAGTCATGAATTTTCTTTGTCTTTTCTTTATAGATCAAAGAGTTCTCGTAAGCTTGATCACGAAGTTCATTTAATTCATTGAGTTGAACTTTCCTATGATCACCCGCAGTTTTGAGGTCGAAATTGGCATGCTTGAGAGCCCAATAGGCTTTATGCTCAAGCTCGATCGGAAGATGGCACGCTTTCCCGTACACAAGTTTATAAGGCGTACACCCAATGGGTGTTTTATACGCCGTACGGAAAGCCCAAAGTGCATCATCTAATTTATCCGACCAAGATGCACGATTTTCCCCAACGGTTCTTTCCAATATTCTCTTTATGCCTCGATTGGAAACTTCTACTTGTCCACTTGTTTGAGGGTGGTACGCAGTAGAAAGACGGTGAGTTACACCATATTTTTGCATGACTTTATCAAATTTGTCATTACAAAAATGCGTACCACGATCACTAATTATAGCACGTGGAGTTCCAAATCGAGCAAAGAGAGCTTTCAAAAACTTCACAACTACTCGGGCATCATTTGTGGGTAAAGCTTTTGCTTCGACCCATTTTGACAAATAGTCAACTGCCACGAGTATATACTTGTTTCCATGAGATGACGGAAATGGCCCCATAAAGTCAATGCCCCAAACGTCAAATATTTCACAAACTTGAATTGCATTTTGTGGCATTTCATTCTTTTGTGAAATATTCCCGTGACGTTGACAAGCGTCACAGGATTTGACCAATTCTTGGGCATCCTTGTAAATCGTGGGCCAAAAGAAACCGGAATCAAACACCTTTTTGGCGGTGTAATTTGGATTGTGGTGGCCCCCCGTGGGACCAGCATGGCAAGCCTTTAAGATTTCAGCGGCTTCTTGACCATATACACACCGCCGGATGACTTGATCCGCACAGATTTTGAACAAGTAGGGGTCGTCCCAAAAGTAATGTTTGACATCTTTGAAAAATTTATTTTTTGTTGGGACGACATCCCTTTCACAATGAAGTTACCCGCAAGATAGTTTGCAAAGTCGGCAAACCATGGGGTAATCGAGTCTCCACGAAATGAAACCGCATCGAGGGTTTCGAGAGGAAATGTTTCATTTATTTCCTTTTTCTCGAAAGCATTTTGGTAAGGGTTTTCAAGACGGGAGAGATGATCAGCAGCTAGGTTCTCAGCTCCTTTTTTATCACGAATAATGATATCAAATTCCTGAAGGAGGAGAACCCAACGAAGAAGTCTCGGCTTTGCATCTTGTTTTGCAAAAAGGTACTTCAAAGCCGAGTGATCCGTATACACTATGCTTTTTGTCAAGATCAAATATGACCGGAATTTCTCAAAGGCATACACCACAGCTAATAATTCTTTTTCAGTGGTGGTGTAATAACTTTGAGCCTCGGTCATAGTTTTGCTGGCATAGTGTATAGGCTGAAAGTGTTTAGACCTGCGTTGCCCCAAGACTGCCCCTATAGCATAATCGCTAGCATCACACATAAGTTCAAAGGGCAAGTCCCAATCGGGGGCAACAAGAATAGGTGCCTCGGTAAGCCTTTTCTTTAATGTTTCAAAGGCTTCGATGCACTCGGGGGAGAAGATAAAAGGAGCATCCTTTTCGAGGAGATGGGTCATAGGCCGGGCGATTTTAGAAAAATCTTGAATAAACCTACGGTAAAAACCGGCGTGACCCAAAAAGCTCCTAACACCTTTCACAGTCGTGGGATGAGGCAATTTTGCAATGACGTTCACTTTGGCACGATCAACCTCAATCCCGTTTTTTGAAATTTTATGGCCGAGGACAATGCCCTCTTTGACCATAAAGTGACTCTTCTCCCAATTTAGACACAACTTTGTGTCTTCACAACGTTTTAGCATATTGTCTAAATGGGAGAGGCATGTTTGAAACGAATCCCCAATGACCGAAAAATCGTCCATGAAGACCTCCATAGTTTTTCCGATCATGTCGGAAAAAATGGCCATCATACATCTTTGAAACGTGCCCGGAGCATTACATAAGCCAAATGGCATACGTTTATATGCGAAAGTTCCATAGGGGCACGTGAAAGTGGTCTTTTCTTGGTCTTGCGGGTCAATGGGAATCTGAAAGTAACCCGAGAAACTATCGAGGAAGCAATAATACTCATTCCCCGCTAATCTCTCGAGCATCTGATCCATAAAGGGCAGAGGAAAATGATCTTTGCGGGTGGCGTCATTTAACTTGCGATAGTCAATACAGACACGCAAACCCGTAACCAAACGAGTGGGAATTAACTCATTTTCCTCATTTGTGACAACGGTAATGCCACCCTTTTTTGGAACACAATGAATTGGGCTGACCCAAGGACTGTCCGAGATAGGGTAAATCAATCCGGCATCAAGAAGTTTTAAAACCTCTTGTTTGATAACCTCGTGAATTTTTGGATTCACCCTTCTTTGTTGTTGGACTGCAGGTTTGAAGTCGTCCTCCATTAAAATTTTATGAGTACAGAATTCAGGGTCAATGCCCTTGATGTCGGAGAGACGCCAAGCAATTGCTTGTTTATGAGACTTCAAAACCTTTATGAGAGCGGCCTTTTCCTCATCACTTAAGTCTTTGGCAATTATGACGGGTAATTTATCATCACCCTCCAGAAATGCATATTCAAGATGAGGCGGCAAGTCCTTAAGTTCAACCTCAGGGAAGTCATCAGTTTTCTCAACATTTTTTACCTCCTCTTTATGAAGTTGTTGTGGTAGAACAGGAAGAGGGGAGGGATCTTCGTTTAACAATTTTTCAAGCATGAGAATATCCCTCTCGAGGTCGATCTCTTGGTTATCAACTCCATCGGGAATTGAATCACTTTTGAGAAACGCCTCCATTTCTTCTAAGATGAAGTCACTTCCCTCAAACGGAGTGAGGGAAGGAGAAGAATTGGCTATGATGGGGTGAGAAGACTGAGTGAGGTTTTCACTCGAAGAATCATCAATGAAACCTAAAATCTCTTGAGCATACTCCTCAGCAGCAACATCGATGACATCAATTTGATTCACCGACTCACAATCATAATTGGAGGAGTATCTCGAAGTTTGATTTAGGTTGAAGGTTATGGCTTCCGTTCCAACACGTAATGTGATCTCATGCTCAAATACATCGATAAGAGCGCGCCCAGTTCTCAAGAATCCCCGCCCAAGAATGAGAGGGACCCTTGAATCGGCATCAAAGTCAACAATCACAAAATCTGCCGGAAAATGGAACTTCCCCACTTTAACGAATACGTCCTCGGCAATGCCAATGGGACGAGAAATCGAACGATCGGCAAGCTCTAAAGTCATGCACGTGGGGGTAAGTTCGGGAAGAGAGAGTTTCTTCCACACAGAATATGGCATTAGGTTAATGCTAGCACCTAGATCGGCCAGGGCGAAGCAATCAACCATACCCGGGAAAGTACAAGGAATGAGGAATTTCCCGGGATCTCCAAGCTTTTCAGGAAGCTTTTTCAAAAGAACCGCAGAGCAGTTCTCATTCAGAGGAGTTCTTGCCATCTCAAATAATTTTTCTTTATTACTCAACAGATTTTTGATTGTTGATGCAAACTTGGGCATCAAGAGAATAGCATCCGCGAAGCTGATATCAAAATGTAAATCTTGGAAGATTTGGAAAAATTTATCCATTTGGTGATTAGCTTTTTCACGGAGCTTTTGTTCACTGAGACGTGATGGATAGGGAATAGAAGTTTTGGATTTAGGGCTGTCCACTGGAGTTTCTGGTGGTTCAAAGACAACTCCAGGCTTACATCTGGTTTCAGGAATAACTTGAGGTTGGACGTGTGCTGTACTTCGTGGGCTAGGATTTTGCACTTTGTCCTTTGTCACCTCAGGTTCACGATTCACTACCTTTGGAGGAGAAGAAGAGGTAGTAGGAATCGCGGGTTCATCATATGAAGCACCACTTCGTGTTGTGATCGCCTTAGCATCGCCCCTCAGGTTAGCGATCGTGTTGCTCGGTAAGGTAGTACCTGAGCCCGAGGGTCGATCATTTAAAGACTTCTTGATGTCAGAAATCTGGCTGACCAGCAACTTGTTCAACTCTTCTTGGGACTTCATGAATTGTTTCAACAACTCGTCAGATGAAGGCCCGGTTGGAACAATGGCTTGATTCGGGTTAGGAATGTTTGGAGCTCGATTGTTCGGATTGGGACCTTGATTTTGAAAATTACCCTGATTAGGGTTGTTGTTTCCATGAAAATATCCCTGATTGAAATTACCCTGACCTTGGTTCCGATTAAAGTTTCCTTGATTTTGTTGTTGGAAACCTTGATTTTGGAATCCTTGGTTTTGATTGTGAAAACCGTGGCCCTGATTGAAGTTACTTTGGTTTTGATAACCTTGGTTAGCTCTATTTTGATTTTGGCCACGGTTTTGGACATTTTGGTTTTGATTAAAACCAGGAGGTCCAGGATAATGATGTTGAGGACGATAGCTAGGGTCCATAGGAGGGCGATATTGATTGCCTCCTTGATTTTGGGACCCCGCTAAAGCATGAGCTTCGTATGGAGTACCATCAGTAGCTGTGCAATTGTAGTAGGCATGCGGCCCACCACAAGTTACACAGACTTCCACTTTTTTAACCTCAGCAGGTGGAGGATGTTGTGGAAATGAGACTTTCTTTGTTTGGGCGAGAACCAAAGCTTGGATCGCTTCAGTGAGCTTGTCAATCTTAGCATCCGTGCTAGATTGACTCACAGAAGATGAAGTGGAAGGACCCGCATTAATTTGGGAAACAATCGGTTTGCTTTGTGTAGAGCGGACCTTAGACTTGTTTTCTATGATTTGCAAAGCTTCTTTTGTGGTTTTACTCAAAAAGTTGCCTCCCGCGGAGGCATTGAGTGAGTCCTGATCAGCTTGGCTCACGCCATTGTAAAACGTATCGAGTTGCATCAACTCAGAGAAACCATGATGTGGACACTTGCGAAGTAATTCTTTGAAACGATCCCACGCTTCACCAAAAGATTCATCGTATTTTTGAGTGAACTTGGTGATTTCGTTCTTAAGACTCGTAGTCTTGGAAGGTGGGAAGAATTCATTCACAAACTTTTTGACAAGATCTTCCCAAGTCTCAATAGATCGTGGAGGTTGTTTTTCAAGCCAAATCCGGGCTTGTCCCTCCAATGAGAATGGGAAGAGAAGAAGTTTTATTGCTTCACATGGGACATTTTTGTACTTGATGGTCGATGTGATTTTATTGAACCATCGAATATGAGCATGAGGATCGTCCCTCTCAAAACCGTAGAATTGACTCGAGGTCACAAGATTGAGTAACCCGGTTTTGAGCTCAAAACTATCAGCCACGATGGCTGGGACAATAATGGCATCTCCGTAACCCTCGATGGGTGCTTGGAGAAGTTCACACATGGGACGGTCTTCCGCCATGGTGACAGTGGGTGTGGCAACAGTACGGATCTCAGATCCGACTGTTGGTGCTGAACGTCGACGAGGTCTTCTAGGTTTTCGTACAAGCTCACGTAATGGGCTAGTAGACCTAGAAGAACGAGTGCGCAAGCACTAAAAACTCACTCAAAACAAAATCGAGGCAAAACGACAGTGAACTTAAACCAATAATCACAAGTGAGTGGCTTCTTTAGAAAAGGTACACCACACACAAGGATACAAAGGCAAGTTTTAATCTTTTTGGTTTGGGAACTTATTTGTTCACACCCCCAGTTGGAAGGTGTTCTGTCTTGGTTTGCGACGGTTTATTTTTATGTAGAATTATTATTCACAAGAAAAAGACGAATGTTTTTGTGTTTTTGTGTATGGGCTTAAAAACTTTTGGAGAATATTTTTGGTATCGTCTAGTTCACCAAAATCGTTTTTCTTTAAGAATCACCTTAAAAGAAAACCGAATCAGAAAACGTTACGATCTGTTTTGTTGTTTTTAATTTTTTTGGTGTTTCAACACTTTAGGAAAAGTGTTAATGACTTTTTTGTATTTTGATTATGAAAATATACACAAGTGGTGGTATTTATACAGTGAGTGAGGTGAGATAACACTAATCTCAAATAACGCTATAGAAACGCGCACACTTCCCCGGCAGCGGCGCCAAATTTTGATTGGTCCCGAACCACCTAACTTATATTAACCAAATAATGGTCAACAAAGTCAAATAGCCTAGGCCAATACTCCGGGTAATATAAGGTATCACCAGGTCGTTAAGTCCGGTTGAAGTGTGAATTGTAACTTTAGCGTATTCGTGATCGGGTAATTATTCACAGGAAAAGGTTGTGATCAGAATTATTTGGAAATTATTAACAAATATAGCTTAGGAAAGCTATGTGATTGATTACAGGAATTTAGATTACGGAGATTTGAGCTAAATCTGAAAACGTACGTTTTAATTAAAAAAACGTATTCAGATGAATAAAACAAAAAGTACAACTGTAGGACTAGGAGGGTTAAAAGTGTAAAATTGGTATTTTTACAATCCTATTAATTAAATAAAATTTTAAGAAAATTAAAAATTATTTTTACACTATTTAATTATTTATTATTAATTAATTACTAATTATCTATTTAATACTAATTAACTAATTAGAATTATTAAAAATACTAAAAAGACTTAGAAAATTAAGAAAAATTTTATAAACCTAATTAACCATTACAGGAATCCTAAAAAATTATAAAAAGTTAATTTTATGTATTTTTAAACTAGTTAACTAATTATTATTCTATTTATTAATTAATATCTAATTAAACTATTTAAATTATGAAAACTATTAAATGAACAGTAAAAATTCTAGAAAATTTTATAAAAATGTTTTAACTAAAATAAAAGCTAGAAAAAATATAAAAACTAGGTTATACTATATAAAAACTAATTATGCTATTTAATTGATTAATATTAATTAAAACTAAATTAAACTAAAATTAATTAGAAATACCACTAAAAGACAAAATAAAAATCTGGAAAAATTTGTAAAATTATTTTAACCTAAAATATAATTTCTAAAAATATAAAAGTGATATATTACTTAGAAATTAATTAAAAAGAAAATTAAATTGATAAATCCTATTAAATAGAAGCTATCACTATTTTTAAAATTGGTTTTTTGGATTTTTTTCTTTTTCTAAACTAATAATAAACTAAAAAAAACTAACTTTAACAAAAACGCTTTTGTTTTAACCCAATGAATAAGCAATTTAAGTGCTTATCACACCCACAGTTGACTTTTGTTGACTGTGGAGTGTTTTTAGCTCAAATGGTGAGGTGTGGGGTCCACAATGGTCCAACTTGGTTTTTCTGAGTTCAATGAACAATCTTAAGCACTTTACAACCAACAAACAAGCATGAATAAGTCAAAAAGCTTCAATAAGCACTTGACAATATGATGACTGAAGCAGTTTTTGGGACAAGCTTAAGGGCCAAAAATAGGTGGGGTCCACTGACTTAGGGGTCAAATAAATGGTTCAAAAACAATCCCTGGTAGGAGGGGGGTTGGGAGAACCAACTTATGCTGTGTGGGACCCACTGGGTCAACCACAATAGACCACCAAAGTGTGGTGGTGAGCTGAGGTATCTGATGTGCAGGGCAGGGGTGTTGCCCTGCAGCCTACTTCAAGGGGCTGTGGGACCCACTAAACAAAATCCTAAAAATCTATGAAAATTCTCCAAAATCAACCAAGTGGTAGAGAGTAAGCATGCCAAAAATCAGACCATAAAACCTTAAACCCAACAAGTTACAATCTTCCAAAATCTGCTCAAAATCCAATTTAGACTGCTTTTGACTTTTGAAGAGAATTGAACACTTTGACTTTTGTGAACTTCAATCTAATCCTAATGACTTATTATGTTGTTCTAAGCTGAAATGAAACTAAATTAAGCAATTCTAACTGATTATGCAACTAAAGATGTGAATATGCTACTGAAAACTCCAACAGTGAACAAAGCAAAGAGATTAGAGTGAGTTTTGACTTTTTTCTGGAAAACCAACTGATTTTATGCTTTAAATGTTCTAATAAAACTTAAATAGGGATGTTCCCACTAAATATAACCACTGAAACAAGGAAAATAGCAGCATAAGCCACTATGCCAAACACCCTAATCTCTAACTGATTTTACGATTTATACTACAAATAAGAGATCTAAGCCAAACTACTTATGTAATATGATCAATTTAACTATTTGAAACCATAAAAAGCCAGATTATGCAGAGGATAAAGCTTATGCTCTATTATACCAAAAATTTGCAAGATAGCACAATTCAACCAGTGAATGCACAAACTTGAATCCAACCACTAAACATCAATGGCATGGCATCAGTCCAACTCTAATACAAAAAAAAATACAAGATCAACACAAAATTAAACAATTCTACAGTAGATTGCAATGGCTTAGAAAATTACTCACAATAGGTCCAATGCTCAGAAATGAAACCAAGGTCAGTAGAACACACCTACATGTCTCCCAAGAGACTCTAAACCAGGTCCATCCCAAATTTAACCTGCTCCAATGCAACTCTTCACTTTTCAATTATTATTATTTATTTTATTTTTTTTTTCTTTTTATTATTTGATTGAACTGAGAATGCAAATGAGACTTTGAAATTTTGAAACAAGGCTTATATTAATACTGAAGGAAGTGCATTACAACTGCAAATTTGATTGCATAAAAAGTACATTACAAAATAAAATACATTGAAATTACTAAAAAAAAAAAACTAAACTATTCCACTGCATCCTTTTCTTTATATAGGGAAGAATTAGGGTTTTGGAAACCCTCTGAGTGCTTCCCACTTTCATTCAGAACCATAGGATGAAAGAGCTTTAATTTTGACCTTTGAATTTTCTTGGCGCCAAAACCACTTTGGAGTTTTCCTCTGATAACTTGATGCCAGAAGGGAAGGTTTGTTTGTTTGTGTTTGTTTGGTGCACAAGGGGGGAAAGAGATGGAGTGTGCAGGTGGTGAAGACTAGGGGTGATGATGGTGGTGTTTGGAGGGTAGCAGGTAGTGGTGATGATGTGGAGGGTGGAGTTTGGAGTTGGGTTTGACCGAAGGTCAAAGATGGGTATTTTATCTATTTTTTTTTTGCCGGATTAAAATCTAAAGGGGGAGTGGGCTGGAAATGAGATGGGCTAGGGAGATTAGGGATGGGCTTGGTTTGTTATTGGATCAGATATGGTTTGGTTTTGGTTTAGTTTGTTTAATTTAGCAAAAACCACAAGGACCTAATTTGTAAATTGGCAAACTCTGAGGGGTGAAAATGGAAAACTGAAAATCCAAGGGGTATCATGCCAATATTCCAAAGTTAACACAAGGAACCTTTCTTGCCAATTCGAATTTCCAAAGGACCATAAATGTTAATTTCCAAAATTTAAAATCCCGAGGACCATTTTTGCCAAATTTCCAAACTTGAGGGACCAATGTTGTAATTTCCTCAAACTCACACCAAAAGATCATTTTTGACAATTTATGATTTTCCAAGGACCAAAAGTGATTTTCTTTCAAAATTATCCCACCAGGGACTGAATCTGTCAATTTCTAAAATTCCAGGGACCATTCTTGTCAATTTTGGATTTTAAGGGGTAAAAGTGTAATTTTCTCAAACTTTATCACCCAAGGACTTATTTTGATAATTTTTGACTTTTATTTGCCTTGGGTTGACTTTTCTTTCGTTTTAAACTTCCAGGGACTAGTTTTGCCAAATTTTGAAACTTGAGGGACTGAAACTGCCAATTGTGCAAACTTTGTTCGTTTTTCATTTGTTTTCAAACATTTTGCATCTAAAACATATAAAACACACTTTTGGGATAATTTGTGTATTTTGATGCGTTTTTGGGTGTTTTTGGATGTTTTGGCAGTCCAGATACGGTAAAAATGATGAGTGTTTGAGCACTCATCAATCGTTCAGCTTAGGAATAGTATCGCTAGGATTAGAAAGCCTAAATACTAGTTCTAAAGGTGAGGGATGATTATTTTTGTGTTTTTATATTTTATGGAAAGCAAATTAAAATCTCGGGTTTGAAAAATTTGGGCGGAATTAGTTGCTAATCAACTAACCCAATACTAAGATGCAATCAAAATAAAATACTAGAAATGAAAATAAACTAATTTATACTAAGGTTGTGAGCAGTAATTGGAGAAAATGTGTTTACTTATATTTCACTACTCCCTAGATATCTTTTACACGTTAATTACTTGTTATAATTGCATGGATGACGGATCGTATTCCTTAATACCATTCATGGGGTGGCACACATAACTCCCCAATTCTATGAGCTCTTATCTCCTCCTACACCATGCCCAGCACAACTATAGGGATTGTAACAGTGGCTCATGCATTAAATACAACCAATAAAGACCTAGTGCACGTTGGTTCATGTTTCTTAAGACGTTCAAGCATGTTACCAATTGGAGATCTGCCAGTTTTCTTAAGCCTAACATATAAATCATTCATCCAAGACAAGAATAAACAAGTAATCAACACATAATCAATATCTAGGTTTCAATAGATCTAAGCAAACACAATATAGATCTAGCCTAGCATGATGGAATTAAGACAAGAACAAGATATAGACAACCAACACATAGACATATTGATTGAATTAGAAGAACACTTATCTTGATTAATCATGCAAGGTATCAAGGGGTTGGAACCCTTGAAAAACCTGTAAAGTTACACCAAAATCGTACTTAGGGTTTCTCCCAAAACTTCTCTCTTTAAATGTGAAAAATTAGAAAACTATATATAGGAAAAGGGTTCTGACGGCGTTAAGAACAATTAGGTGACGCCGTCACCTCGCCGCCAAAACAATCCTCGGACTGCCTAGATCTACATTTGACGCCGTCAAGAACAATTCATTTCCAGGCCGTCATGACTTTTACTCTTGACGCCCTACCTTCATGACGTCGTCAAAACTCTTCTGGGTCGTCATGGAATTTTACTCTTGACGCCGTCAGGGAACTACTCTTGACGCCGTCATGCACTGTTCCCAGCATGGAAAATTAAGACTTTGGCGTTTTCTTCACTTTTATACTCCAAAAACGTCCGAATTGCTTCCTTTTCCATATTTCACTCCCAAAGTACCTAAAATCACAAAAGGAACGATTTAGGGCAATATTTGATCAAATAAATTCGGATTCGGGCTTAAATGACCCCCTAAAAACGGATCATTTTTCGCCTCATCATATACCCTTACACTTGAGATTTGCTTGTCCTCAAGCAAATGCGCTTTTATTCTACTCAAAAGACAAGTTAGGGGTCATTTAACACTAATATAAAAGTAATTACAACAAATAATCGTTCCACTAAAGACCAATAGACAAGCCCGGAGGTCATACACAAGCACCTCACAAATAGTGTTTCGATACTCACATATCTCGGGTGTAATAAAGTATAAATTACAATATGGAAACGGAAGATATCTCTCACTACCTGTCATAGCAAAATAGATTACCATAGGCTTGGGCAAGGATCAAACCTCCACCACATGGCGTAAGCACCTAGGATAAACTATCAAAGAGGTCTTTTAAAGGGTTGTAACGTTAGGTGTAGGGATATGAAATACACGGTTTTGTTGGATAAAGGAAGTTTTACTGGTGGCGAGTTAACAATCTTAGTTAATTACATGTACAATATGGCGTTGCTAAGCCAAGACTAGACTTGACTTAAGCTAATAAATGAAAATTAACAAAAACATAAAATAAACATAGAATGAAAAGGGATGGTAGTCCGTATGTTTTTTCTTTTTTTTTTTTTTTTTTTTTTTTTTTTTTTTTTTTTTTTTTTTTTGCATACACTCTTACCCTACCATCCAAAATAATACATCATAGGGAATGAACATTTCCCTTACACTTGAATCTTTACATACTTTACAATTAAACTAATCTAATGACTCGAATTAAGAAAATCAAAACACTTGGAGCACTTTTAAGATTAACGTACATATGGGGGTAATATATGATGATCTTCCCCATTACTCCATAAAATAAGTACTTACCCATGAGTCCCAATCGTCCCAAAACAATATGTACAAGGATATGACTCGACTTAGCAACCATGTAATCAATTAGAAAGTTAACTTAGGGTTTAACAAATAACAATAATGCACTAAAAATGAGCGCATACACGGAAGGCTAAGGCGATTTGGTTGTACATTTAAGTGGGGTGTAACAAATTCTTCCTTTAAGTAAAATGTTTAAAGTTAGAAACGAAAAGATAGGCTCGGAGGGGTGTACTAGGGGTTTCGTGTACTAAAAATGAGTACAACACTAAGGGTGTGGGAAAAATTAGTTGACTTAAGTAGTCAAGTAATATGACTTAAATGGTCAAGTAATTATAATACGGGTTTAACACAAGGGTAATCCTAATGCCTCTTATCATGTAGTAAATCCTACTACACGAATGTAGTCTCGCTAGCGGTCTCGGGATGCATCACTAACGCAAGTTCTAGAATCTAAATGCTACCGGTACACTCATAAGCACTAATAGTAAATAATTTTCCTATCAAATCTAAAGGCGAACCTCACATTTTTGGGTGGAAAATTTTTCTGAATATACGGTTATGTGCTAGTCATACAATCTCCTATCCATGAGATGCTTGCTATGGCTAAAGTTTCACTCCTAAATGTTGTAAAAAATTTTAAATTTGGCGCTAAAATTGCACTAACAAGTATTTCTCATAGTTTTATTACACATCTACCATTAAACAAAACAAACTCAAGCGAAAGTGCATATGTAAGGTATCATCTTTTTACCCTCCCCTTACACTTAAGATGAACATTGTCCCCAATGTTCAAGTAAAGAATGTAAAAGTGAAAAAGTAAAGAGAATGAAATCAAATACTCCCCTGATTCGCTCGGTATGGATAATAGGATGGCCAGGTTAAATCTTCCTCCAAGAAAATGAACAATCAAAGCTTCCCTTCCAGAATATAAATCATCTTCTTGTCATACATAACCTGTAAAACCTGACAAAATAGACAAGACAACCTCGCGTAAAATCGGCGGCATCCTATATAAGTTACTAAATCCTAGAAAACAAGATAAGATATAATGCTTGTGGAATGAAGTTTGCAGATCTCCTGGAGATTATAAAACTTAATAATTCACAAAAACCATAAGACTCCGTTAGAAAAACAAAACCGGTAAAATTTCCAGATTTTTACACCTAACGCCGTCAAGAGTAAACCCCTGACGCCGTCAGAATTGACCTGTAGAAATTCTTATGTTAAGTTTCCCGAAAAACTTGGTCCTACTTCCTGGAAAATCCTGCAAAACTTCATTATGACTCAATACAAGCATTTGACTCTAACAAGTACGAATATACATGTTCATTTAATATTGTGGAGAATCATGATCGGTTTGTTTCTTAAAAACATATTTGGGGTTTCCCCTTACACTTATCTTTTGTAAAAATACCTTTAAGTGGAGTTAAGACTAGGCCAAAACAACAAAGTAAAGTATTTCCACTATTTAGTTTAGAAACATGATCTACCAACAATAAAAATAAAGCATGCATACGGAAGCAAATAACAAACAAACAAATAAAATCACACAAAACATGGGTTGCCTCCCAAGAAGCGCTTTTCTTTATTTACGAGTCTTGTAGCTAGACTCAAGGTCATGGGTTACTACGTGACACGGGTGAGTTCCTCGTTGAGGACATCTTTGGGATCAAACTTAGGTTTCAACTTCCTATCGGTTTCCTTAGTATGGTATGACCTTTCAAACTTTTCTCCATCCGGATCATACAAAGTCATTCTAATATGCATGACCCATCACCTTCTTTAGGTGGCTTGTCCCACCTCCATTTACACTTATCTCCTTCTCTTTTCCATTTATTCCTTTCTATGTTGATAGGCATTACGCTTAGTAACTCAATCATCTTCCTAAAGACTAAGGGGTCCTCAAAGGGGTCTAGCTCTTCATCTCTAGCTATGAGTTGTTCTACCGAATGTGTCTTTTCAACAAAATCTTTTTCTAGATAGAATGGGCATTGAGGTCCTATAAAGTTCCTTTCTATCCAAGGTCCATATCTAGACGGTCTCCTATTCATCTCTACCCAATGCGGTGTCGGTTCATCATCACAATCATAACTATGCTTCTTTACATCGTACACCGACCAAGTATCGTCATCACCTACCGTTATCTTGGATTCCTTGCAATCTATCATGACACTAGCGGTTGCTAAAAATCCTCTTCCTACCAATAATGGGCATGTAGTGTCACTAACCATGTCTAGGACGTGAAAATTCGCTAATATAGTTAACTTTCCTATGTGAACAACTACATCCTTAATCATTCCAACCGGGTGGGCAATACTCCCATCCGCTAGCCCTATCAATACCTCCGTTTCCTCTAACTTCCCTAGCTTAAGAGCGGTGAATAAGGATAAGGGAATCAAGTTGAGGCTTGACCCTAAATCGGCTAGTGTGTCGAAAGCTTTGGATCTTCCTATCTTACAGGGCAAAACAAATATGCCCGGATCATCAAGCTTCTTAGGCAACTTGTTTTGAACGAAGGCGGTCCCATTTTTACCTAGCTTACACTTCTCATATTTTTCTAGGAGGGCACTATAGTAAGGAGCACGCGCTAAGACATCAATGACGGGGCGTTCAAGGTGAAGTTCTTTGAATTCATCGTCAAGGTCTTGCGTAAGAGGTGTTTCAACTATGCTTTTGACCGGCTCTATAGTGGGTGTTTTATTTGATTGGTCCTTTTGGAGAACTTAGTTTTGTTTGAAACACGTGCTCGTTGATTTAACCGAGTAGTATTGTGGACACGAAGTGGGTGACGAAACTGAGGATATGGAATTAACGGTTAGTTTCGGATTCTTGACCGTGTCGCTTGGGAGTGCTCCCATTTCTCGGTCATTGAGAACTTTCAACAATGCATCAATTCTAGTGGTCATCTCGCTTTGCTTTTGTTTGAAATCGGCTTCAAACTTAGATATGCGAGCTTCTTGGGATGCCATAAACTTTGACATCAATCCTTCAAGATTGTTGGTACTACCATAGTTGTTAGAAGGATTGTTGTTGAAAGTACGGTTGGATGGTGGACCGTTTGGTTGGTAACGATTAGGTGGGTTGGATGAATTGGGTTGATTTTGTTTTCACCTAAGGTTTGGGTGATTTTTCCATGAGGGGTTGTATGAATCACCGTAAGTGTTTGGCTCGGGCTTGAAAGTGTACCACTTATCTCCCGCTTCGTCGGTACGCGTGGATGCGTAGTCCGCAAAAGCTGTTCCGGGGAGTTCCATACAATCACGAGTGTCATGGGGACCACTACATAATTCGCATGAAGAAGTGATTTTGTTCACTTGACTTGAAGGCTTAGGAGCTTCGTAAGATTTCATGAGAAACTTGACTTGGTCCTCAAGTTCCATGATCCTACGGTCGGGAGTGCTAGAATTGTTCGAAGGCAAAGATATTGCCTTGACCGTTTTGTTCAAATCACGGGGATCATTCCAACTTTCGTTGTCATAGAGAGCAAGATCTTCTATGAGTTCCCATGATTGTTCCGCACTAAGATCACATAGCTTACCACCGGCCGATTGGTCAATGGCTCGCCTCGTGGAGATGTCGATATGGTCATAAAAGATTTGTACTTGGAGCCAAAGATCTATGCCATGATGAGGGACTTTTTGGAGTAAGTCCTTGAAACGAGTCCATGCTTCATAAAGAGATTCATTTTGACGTTGTTGGAACATCAAGATGTCATTTCTAAGCTTAATAGTTCTCCCCGGTGGGAAAAATTGAGCAAGGAAACGAGTGGTGAGATCATCCCATGTGGTGATGGATCCCGCGGGTAAACGCTCAAGCCATTGACTAGCTTGATCCCGTAGAGAGAATTGGAATAGGCGTAAACGGGTAGTCTCTCTAGTTTCAACACCTAGGTCTATGGAATCTACAATTTTGAGAAAGTCCTTAAGATGTTGGTTTGGATCTTCGGAACGAAGTCCATGGAATGCACATCCGCTTTGCACCAACCGGATGGTGTCGGATCGCAAGGGGGTCACATTGGCTCCGATGAGCTCAATGGTGTTTCGGTAGCCTTGATGGCTAGGTCGGGAATACTCTCCTAACGTTCGGGGCCTAAGGGGTTCTAGTGGTGGGTTTTGTTGTGGTGGGATGACGGGTTCAAAGATGTTACCACCTTCCATGATGTCGGATGGTAAAGAGTTACGAACAAAAGCACAAAGAAATGAGATAGACTAAAGAAGACCTAACAATAAAAATAAAATCTTACTAGAAAGGAGTATAGCAAGTAGACCTAATAAAAAGAAATTCTAACTAAGACAATAACTATTCCCCGGGCTGCGGCGCCAAAAACTTGATGCGTGGGAATCGCAACAGGCTTTACCTCTCGAGGGATCTCGAGAAGCTTACAACCCCCACCAGGCAGTGTACCTGATCGTTGTAGTATAGTATAGTGACAAGTACCGGGGGATTGATCGTTCAGCTTAGGAATAGTGTCGCTAGGATTAGAAAGTCTAAATACTAGTTCTAAAGGTGAGGGATGATTATTTTTGTGTTTTTATATTTTATGGAAAGCAAATTAAAATCTCGGGTTTGAAAGATTTGGGCGGAATTAGTTGCTAATCAACTTACCCAATACTAAGATGCAATCAAAATAAAATACTAGAAATGAAAATAAACTAATTTATACTAAGGTTGTGAGCAGTAATTGGAGAAAATGTGTTTACTTAGATTTCACTACTCCCTAGATATCTTTTACACGTTAATTACTTGTTATAATTGCATGGATGATAGATCGTATTCTTTAATACCATTCATGGGGTGGCACACATAACTCCCCAATTCTATGAGCTCTTATCTCCTCCTACACCATGCCCAGCACAACTATAGGGATTGTAAACAGTAGCTCATGCATTAAATACAACCAATAAAGACATAGTGCGCGTTGGTTCATGTTTCTTAAGACGTTCAAGCATGTTACCAATTGGAGATCTGCCAGTTTTCTTAAGCCTAACATATAAATCATTCATCCAAGACAAGAATAAACAAGTAATCAACACATAATCAATATCTAGGTTTCATTAGATCTAAGCAAACACAAGATAGATCTAGCCTAGCATGATGGAATTAAGACAAGAACAAGATATAGACAACCAACACATAGACATATTGATTGAATTAGAAGAACACTTATCTTGATTAATCATGCAAGGTATCAAGGGGTTGGAACCCTTGAAAAACCTGTAAAGTTACACCAAAATCGTACTTAGGGTTTCTCCCAAAACTTCTCTCTTTAAATGTGAAAAACTAGAAAACTATATATAGGAAAAGGGTTCTGACGGCGTCTAGACCAATTAGGTGACGTCGTCACCTTGCCGCCAAAACAATCCTCGGACTGCCTAGATCTACATTTGACGCCGTCAAGAACAATTCATTTCCAGGCTGTCATGACTTTTACTCTTGACGCCCTACCTTCATGACGCCGTCAAAACTCTTCTGGGTCGTCATGGAATTTTACTCTTGACGCCGTCAGGGAACTACTCTTGACGCCGTCATGCACTGTTCCCAGCATGGAAAATTAAGACTCTGGCGTTTTCTTCACTTTTATGCTTCAAAAACGTCCGAATTGCTTCCTTTTCCAGATTTTACTCCCAAAGTACCTAAAATCACAAAAGGAACGATTTAGGGCAATATTTGATCAAATAAATTCGGATTCGGGCTTAAATGACCCCCTAAAAACGGATCATTTTTCGCCTCATCAAAAATAAGAAGATGAAAAACAGGTGATTTCTGAATATCATTTATCGATTATATGTAGGCTTAAGCCCAAGTATGATATAGTCTCTTTCTTTGTAATTAGTTCATTGTAAAACCGATTATGTGGTTGTTCCGAACACAAATGGCATTCTCGACATTAGATTTGCATAGCCAAAACCGTGATCTATTCGACACTCTTTTAATTTTCTTCATAGTTTACGAAAATAGATTGTTTGCAATCCGCAAGCTGGCATATTTGCACAAGGCTCAAGAGTAATTGGAGCATCTAGCTATGTTGATATAGATTATGCAAATGCAATTATTCAGTATCAACTAGAAGCTAAAACATGTGCTGAACTTGATCCAAATACCATGTATCTTTCTGATTTTGGAGCTCAAGTTCTTTGTATTTATTATAGCTTGATTACTACCAGACCTTTGTCATAGCTACCTTTTGCATATATAAGACGTCTTCATTTTATGGCGTTATTCTTTGTAGCATCTGGATGGTATAACGGATATAACTAGGATTGTTCGTTTTGAAAAGGCAACTGAGCATGAAAAAATATATTATACCACGATATGTTGGCATTACTTTCTAACTTTGAGTACTTCGAGTACTTTTAGGTGTAGTTGCCTCAAAATTTAGACATAAGTATGATGTATAAAGGGGTTTTAACATCCATGGATTTGAGTTTCACTAGAATGAAAGTAAGTGTATTGAAACCAAATGTAAAAAGTTGTCTATATCCTCGAGTGAAAAAACTTGATTTGATTTTTGTTATGTGCAGAGGAAGAATACATTGTTGTAATATTACAAGGGGAGTCGGAAGTCCTAATTTTTTGTCGATAAGTGAATTGGAGAGCAGAATAAGGAGCTTGGGGAGTTTGATAAGAAGATTATGAGGTCACAACGACAAATGCAGGTTAGTTTTTGTGTTTTGTTTGGTTGGTTATATAGGTTTTTGATGAAAAATATTGCATTCTAAAAGAAATAATAAAAATCATGTTAGAATTCTAGGAAATTACTATGCTTTATCATGTATGAACTTTGCGGCCATGTAGATTGTAAAAAAATAACTTGACGTTTTTGCATTTTTTGCATTTCTTAGGAATTGTGACTTTTTACTTCAATAAAATGTTTTGTTAATTGTTAGAATGTTTTCTTAGGAATTGTGACTTTTAAAACATTTTATACTAATAATCGGAAGCACAGGACATCTAAGGTATTTATACACCATATTCCTAAATAATAGTTCTCTATCTATATTTATGAAAATGGATCATGTTTGTGGATTTGAAAGGCTGTTCTGCATACCAGTGGAGGAACCATCTGATGCATTTAGCTTACCTTGCAGGTGTGGGGAAAGGTTAACTCATTTTTACTTTTTTTGAAGGTTCTTTCACTATTAGTCTTATCAATGGTTCCGAACTATCAGTGGCTTAATCAACGGTTACGAACTATTACAACTGGTAATTTCTTTTTTTGTGACTTTCAGGTAACCTTTTAACAATTCATTGTTATCATCATGATAAATGCAAGTTGTCATCTTTCAATAGGGAACATACTCACATGTATTGGAAATAAATGAATGGTTGTTTTACAAGCTACTCATTGACAAGTTACAATTTGCATGCTGCTTTAGACATGTCAAAAACGACAACTTGCAAATTTATCTTAGAAATGGATCAAATGTTTAGATTCAAAAAAAAATACAGCACCAACAAAGGTGTTATTGTTCATAAACATAAGATTTACATATGTAATCCCAAGTACCCTCTGTAGCATTTTGCTATTGGGATGGCGCATTACATGGTTTTCTTAGTTACTTTGCATCAAAAGCTTCCTATAAATGAAACGTTGCCTAAGGAGCTACACCCTGTTTTCTTTTAGTTTGTTGTTGCTACAAGTTTTGCCTCGGTAGCGTGGGCTAATATTAATGGTTCGTTCGGTTATGGCTCGAGAATTGCTTACTTTCTCGCCATGTTCCTCTACTTCTCACTGGTATGTTACAAATTTCTACATCGCGTGAAGTCATACATTACTATTTTTTTTTGTGTTTGTATATCATGAAATTGATTAGGAATAAGAGGATCTGATATTTATGCGTCGTATATCTACTCTTTTTACAGCATTTGTATGTAGTTTTTTTACAGCTTTTAAATGTTGTTTTCATAAATTTTAAATGCTGTTTTTACAGCAGAATTCGGGCCCTTTGAACAGCAGAAATATGCCAGAAACTTGCCTGTTTGGACAGCGGTAATATGGAGCTTTTTTTGCTGTTTTTTTATAGCTTTTAAATGCTGTTTTTACAGCATAAAATGCTGCAGAAATATGGATTTCTGGACAACAAATATATGGTTGTTACAATACTTTTACAGTATTCTACTTATCTTGATTCAAGGACTTTTTTTAATCAAGTCATGTGACATATTGGTTTGTGTCTAGATTGAAGCTAAGATCTTTTAATCACCTGAACGAGGTGTCTTGCTAAGCTTATTTCAGATGCTTATCTACTTATTAGTTATTACCATAATGAGTCAATTGGCATTATGTAGGATGTAGCTTTGTACCATTTTATTGTTGTAATGAGAATGTCGCAACAAACTAATCTCAATAATCTCATAAACATAAACATGACCGCCCCGCAGCAACGCGCAGGCTAATTTGCTCGTTGGAATGATAGCTCAAAATAAAGGTATTCTTATACCCACCATACATGGTGGGTTTAAAATTGATTCCCAATCTATCCATATTTTACAACTAAAAACTCAAACCCAACAAATAAACCAAACAATAAATATTAAATATTATATCTAAACTCATACATATTCTCATTCCATTTTATAATCAAACTCATACCCAAACTCATTCCTAATAATATATCAAACAACACCTTAGTACTTCAAGTTTACAAACACGTGATGGTACCCTTAAATTTTAGGGTGAGTTTGGTATGGGTTTTTGTTTAATTTGACATTAAATAAGGATGTGTTTGGTTTGAACCTATGGGAATAAAGGAATGAGTATGGGAATATGTTGTTTGTTTGATGGTAATCGGTATAGTGAAATTCATATATTGGGTATATATCAAAGGTGGCAAAGGACTTTGGTATGAATCTATCATTCTTGAGGGGTCAACTACTACTATCAAACTCATACCAATTGTGATTCCTATCATCAAACCAAACGGCCTCAAATGTTTGGTTGAATTTATTTACTGTTGGATTCACTGTTCAGAATTATAGTAGTGCAAAGATCGAATCCTTTGTAGTAGATCGAATATGTAGAGGATTTGATGTAAGTTGTTGGCCCTATATTTTTCTTGTGTCTCTCTCACCTACTCTTTCTTCTTTTTCAGTATAACATATTTTAAATAATAGTTTTTAATATAATTTTATTACTAAAATTATTATATAAATATATTTTCTCTCTTCTATTCTTTAATCTAAACAAAATCTAAATCCAAATGCAATTATAAACCGACCTATAAGCCAAACATGCCCTTAATATTTCAAAATAATTTACTGAAGAAAAAATATAATTATTACAGATTTTTTATTCTTATTTCTTTTGGGGTTATGTTATACGTGCCCTTCGTGACCCACCTTAATCTTTACTACATATAATGGAAAAATGGTCAAAGTTGAATATTGACTTTGTTGAAAGTTGAAATTGTTGAAAATATGTATTTATAGCAACCTTGTTAATTGAATATAAATTATCTATAAAGGAAATATGGTCAAATATTAATAGTGGAAAAACTTAAAAGTCTTCAAAAGTCAAGTCGTGGTATTCTCAATTTGTATATTGTAAGTCTGACTTCCTACACGCCTCTTAACTAACACAAAAAATTCCAGGCATGATGCTGCTTAGAATGGCATTGTGCCAGGTTTTAAATCACTTACAATAGGAAAACAACAGTTACTTTTATCTATAAGGTGTGTTTGGGATTTGCTGGTTAAAACTGCTTATCACGTTTGAGATGAAGTATTCCCGGAATCGATCCATGTATTACTCTAGGGGTCAAAAATGGCACCTTTGTATGTAAAGTTAGAATGAAAATAGTAGATACTTTTCTAAGAGTAAACTGAATTAGAAGTTTACATTATAAAAATGCACAACGGGTGACCTTCGACCCATTTGACCAATTTTCGTTTCAATCGTTTTTAACCGTTTGACATGCTAGAGATTGAAGACACACAAAACCATCATATTCTTTAATTAAGTGGACCAAAATTTCTATCGGTAAATGAATGTATATAAATTTTAATTAGTCTTAAGTGACTAAAGCTAGATTAAAATTGGCTCATCGTATTAATAGATTGTTATTAGCCCTGGGAAACATCTTTCTTCGCTTTCCCACACGTCATGTACAAAGACATAAAACTCACACAATTACTCCAAGCTTCACTTGGTAAGCATACAGTCATTTAGTAAACAAAAGCTTTATTCCCATTAGTTATTCATATAAATTAATGATTTATGGTTTTCGGGATGATATACTACTTTAGGTGGTCAGGGAAAGATGGTTATGTTTGTTCGTATAAGCCCAGAGCCTGGATATTGTTGAAGAAACACTAATCAAACTTGAGTTTTAAGAACGTGTCGACACTATTTGAGCTAGGTGTTACACGAGTGCATAGAGACAGTTCGGATGTAAAAGACTCAATGAACACTCATTAACACTTTCATATAGACTTCATGTTCAGCAAGATGATTGGTGTATATATAACTCACAAATAAGCTAACTCAAACACCCACTAAAGTAGTTCCAATAAGAAGAAAAAACTAGAATACTACAACCACCTCGTTTTTTATTACCTCGGTAATTAAAATAATACATGCTTTGTCATTTTTTTTAACGAATGTGTTCTAGAGTGTTTACATCATGGTGTAAGTGGAGGGTAACACATGACAAAATATAACACAAATACATCTTTTATGTTTACTTGATAACTTTTAGGTGTTCGTATATTTTTTTAATTATCACATTTACGACCGTTTGCAATTACATTTTGATATTTTCACGTTCTATTTTGAACCTCCGTTGTTATGCACGGGTACTCGCCTAGTAGGGGATAAAAGTACAAATATTCGTTTTGTCTCCCTTCCCCCAGTTTACAACACAACACAGTTTTTTATCAGTTTCTGTTCTGTACTTTTTACCAATTTAATATTTTTGAGTGGTTAAAGTTTATATTTTTTATTCTGTACTTTCAAGTTTATAGTTTTATAATATAAACAAAATTATAAAAAAAAATAAAAAAATAAAAAAAACAAAAAAAAAGTAGGAGGGTCCCATTTGTATTTTTGGGGGTCCTTATAACCACTCCCTTCTTTTTGAATGATAATTTTAGCAACATAAAGTGCGGGTAATATCAAAGTTATAAATAGCGTGAAGCGTGGCGTATCGGCATAGCAAAGCCTCAAGCAGTAGCGTTTTTAAGGCGTGATTCAAAGCGGCAAAAAATATTTATAGAATTGTCAATATTAATTAGCTAATAGGCTTAAAACTCAGTTATTGATTTAGTAAGCCCGAATAAATACTTGTAAGTAAGCTCAAGTATAATAAATCTCTTTAAAAAAAAATTAAAATAAAATCTTAAAAGCTTCAAAAAAAAGGCGCCACGCCTTGCGCTATAGCGCGCTTTATCACGTCTTATCACGCTTTATTGCACGTTACGCCTAGAGACGACGCCTTAGCCTGTTTCATAACATGGAGGCCACGCTTCGCGCTATGGCGCCGCTATAGCGCACTATTTAGAATCCTGGGTAATATAGTAAACTGGATCAAATTTCTTATTTATTTTTAGAGTAATATACACTGTTCGTCTCTGAACTTGTACCCCAAAATACTATCTGAGTCCCTCACATAAATTAAATACACTGGAGGTTCCTAATGTTCACTTTGTGCATCACCCAATGTCCTTTTAACGAACTTTCATCAGTCAACAGTCGTTAACTCCCCCATGTGCCTTGCACATGAAGACAAAATGGTCATTTTAGTTCTTATGTTCTTCTTCATTTTCACTCACCACCACCAATCATTACAACCATCCACCACCACCTACCACCATTACAACCATCCACCACCACCCATCACCATTATTATTTTATTTTTCTTTTTCTTTTATGCATCTTCATCTCCAGCCATCACCACCAACCACCATCTTTTTCCATTAATCTTTTAAAAAATACAATAAATTCAAATCAACCACAACTTCCAAAACTACATGCCCCCATCATAAATCTACACAATATCCTCTTCTTTAAAAATCAAAACTCTCATTTTGTTTTAAAACATCACTTCATCATCACTATATCAGGTTGGATGTATAAATTTTCACAATAAACTTTTTGCATTTGTTTATGTTAAGAGAATTTACATGACATAATGTATTCTTAGTTTCTTACACTATGATTTTTTTCATCTTCAGTGTCTTAAGATCCAATAACCATGGACGAATAACTATATCACTGTTTGAAATGAATGATTGAATGCCCTTGTCGAATGACTCGTATATGGTTAGCAAAAAGTTCATTAATTTTGTAATTAGTTTTGACAACCTATAATTCGAAATAACTTAAGTTAAAACTATCGCAACAAAAACCCTCGTAAGAAGTCTCGTAAAGAGGTTTCACAACTTGAGTCTTGCAACAATGATTATAACAACTTAGAAAAAGGACAAAAGAACAAGTTTCACAAAAGAACAAGTCTCATAAAACCACCTTTGAGAGAGTTCGCAAAAGAAAGTCTCTCAAAAGTCAAAACCCTAATCCTTGCGAGGTTCACAAAAGATAAAAGTCTAGTAAAATGAAACCTTAAGTTTGCTAAGGTATTTTTGCGAGAGAAATACACTAAACTTGCGAAGTTTTTGAAAAAGTACTCCTTTAAGAAACCTTGCAAAACATGTTTTCTCAACAAATAATCATCATTTGATCATAAAAACGTTTATGTAGTCTAATAAAAACATTTCTCCAATCTCCTATAATATTTTTCCAAACACATTTTTGCAATTTAAACAAGAAAATGATTAAACCAATAGTTCTAAACCACAAAAATTCTAGAGAGAGAGTAACAATTTTTAAAACTATAAAAACATAAACTTTTACTACTAATGATGATCTAAAGCTAAGATAAACACAACTATGTGAAACAACATATCATATATGGCTCTTGATACCAATTGTTGTCACCATAATCACGTATTTACTACTAAACTAGAGAGCGAAAGTGGGTGTGAACACTTTATCTTAGAGAGAGAAACGAAGGAGAATGAGGAAAGTCTCGCAAGACATATTGGATAGAAACACACCTCAAAACCCATAAGGTAGAGGGTATTTATACCCTTACAACTAAATGTTGTGAGACCTCACAACATATTAGCTTATCCTTTGCAACTATACAAGTGTTGCGAGGGTATTAGTTCTCAGAACAACACAACTAATTATGTTATATACCCTTATACATATAATGCTTACATAGAAGACCCTATACTATGATTTTACACTTTTATGTATTCTAATAGTCTTGTGTCATATCAAACACACGTAAGCCCAATAATTTACAATTATTTATTTACATGAAATGGCGTCGCATTCCATGTAAGTAAGGATATTGTAAATATATGGTTTAGTGATTTACAATTTGTTTATTTAAATGAAAAAACATTCCAATTCATTTAAATAATGAGAATATAAATTATTCTACTTATGCATTTCCGACACAACATTCATGCTCATCTGAAAATTTCTTTCCTTTTCTAGCTTTACATTCATCGGCCATATGTCAATAACTTTCCATTTTTAACTTTAGCCGTTTTTAGCCTTTGATCAAATCTTAATATAACATTTCCCCGAAGGGACTATCAATTTCCCCGAAGGGAAAAAGGCCTTTTTCTCAAGGGATCATCAACCTTACGTTGGCCTTAACATGTCCAACATATAAAGGGTGGATCTATAACCTTCTCGAAAGATCTATAACCATGCCAAGGAAATAGGCAAATCATGCCAGTGAAGGCAAGTTATACCATACCATGAAAGGCAAGCTAACACATGCCAAGGGAATAGGCAAACCATGTCCGTGAATGCAAGCTAACACATCCTGAAGGATATAGTCACACTTCCCCTGAAGGGTTCGTGAACTTAATCAATGGATCTAAGCTATTTTTGCTTTAACATCCCTTACCTTTTCCATCAATAATGTTCTTTTCTAAGTATGTACATCTAACGCCTGTACGATTAACACAACCAAGTGGATACATACCTATCTCACCCTTTGTTGATGGTACAAGGGTTTAGTTTGAAAGCAAGAAACCCGACCATGAAATTCTAACTGCAGTTGGAATCTTGGCAATTGAATCAAGAAAATCCTAGGCGCTATTGATTGTCATCGCAAATCTAAGTCGCATTGTGAAAAAAAAATGAGCTTATCGCAAATCTAAGTCGCATTGTGAAAAAAAATGAGCTTATTAGTGAGCCCATAAAATAATCATCGACAAACACTTGCTTTTAATTTGTGGATATAATAAAATGCTTAAACAAGAAGCCTTTTTGAAATTTTAAACCAGCGGCAAAAGAATACTTTTCTACACTTTTTTTTTTCTTCTGATTATGAAAAATTTTAAGATCAAATTATTGATTTATAGTGTGACCCTTAATGAAACTTTAATGGTTCAATTGTAACCATTCTGAAAAATAAATTACATATGTTACCTAGAAATGATAAAGTCTAAGTATTAAGAAATATTTAAAAAATTAATTAACGTGGCAATTGCATATATATCCTTGCAAAAGCTCAAAATTGCGTATATATCTAACATAAACTTTTAATTGCATATATATTCTTCTAAAGGGT
The DNA here is from genome assembly GCA_030686995.1 of Artemisia argyi. NCBI lineage: Eukaryota > Viridiplantae > Streptophyta > Magnoliopsida > Asterales > Asteraceae > Artemisia > Artemisia argyi. The sequence continues at coordinate 108,761,626 of CM060697.1, forward strand.
TAAAAATTGCATATACATCTTTCTAAAAGGTTAAAAATTGCATATATTTTCCTACAAAAGCTCAAAATTGCTTATATATCCAACATAAACTTTTAATTGCATATATATCCTTCTAAAGGGTTAAAAATTGCATATATATATCCTTTTAAAAGGTTAAAATTGCATATATATCCAACTTAAACTTATAATTACATTACATATATATTTTTCCTTAACTTTAAATATGTCATATATATATATATATATATATATATATATATATATATATATATATATATATATATATATATATATATATTAGAATCAAATAGGAAGAATAATTAAAATAGGAATGATAAGAAGTAACCACAACTACACATTTTAGATGCACCTACAAAAGTGGATGCATCTCTCTTCAAATTTTCCCTCCTAACATGGGATCATTAGAATTCACTTATGCATTAAATACAACAAAAAATCGCAGTACACCTCCGATCATGTTTCTTAAGACGTTCAAGCAAGTTACCAATGGAAGTCTGCAAGTTTTCTTAAGCCTAACATCGAATACAGTCATCCACAACAATTATAAGCAAACAATCAACCAATAATCAACATCTAGGTTTCACTACATCTAAGCAAACACAATAAAAACCTAGCCTAGCATGTTAAAAGAAAGACAAGCATAAGATAGAATCAAACAACACATAGACATATTGAATGATTATTGGAAGACTTATCTTTATTCAAACATGGATGAAAGAAGGGTTTGAAACCCCTACAATATGATTAAAATTCGACCTAGGGTTTTGTGGTAAAGTTCCTCCTAATGTTCCACGCTTTTACAATGAAAAATTGGAAAAATATATATAGAGAATACATCCTGACGGCGTCATGTTGTAGGGTCTGACGCCGTCAACTCGCTGCCAAGTTAAGAGTCGTATTGCCTAGATCCAGTTCTGACGCCTTTATGTAGAGATTGAGCTATGGGCCGTCACTTGCATTTTGACCCTGGCGGCCTTGGTGACGCCGTCAGGTCAATAACACTAAAAATGTTCTAGGCCGTCACGTGTATTTTCCACATCCACCTCTTTTGCCACTCTTGACGCCATCATGTGTGAAGCCTTGGTGTCGTCAGGTACTGTTCCTAGCAAGGATTTTGAGACTTTGTCGTTTTCTTCACTTTTATGCTCCAAAAACGTCCAAAATGCTTCCTTTTCAAGATTTCTCATCAAAAGTACCTAAAATGACAAAAGGAACGATTTAGGGCAAAAATTGATCAAATAATCACGAATTCAGGCTTAAATGACCCCTTAAAAGCGGTACACTTTTCGCCTCATCAAATATCCTTACACTTGAGATTTGCTTGTCCTCAAGCAAATGCGCTTTTATTCTAATCAAAATACAATTTAGGGGTCATTTAACACTAATATAAAAGTAATTACAACAAATAATTGTTCCACCAAAAACCAAAAACAAGCATGGAGGTCATACACTAGCACCTTACAAATAGTGTTTAGATACTCATATCTCTCGGGTGTAATAAAGTATATATCACAATATGGAAATGGAAAACATCTCTCACTACCTGTCATAGCAAATAGATTACCATAGGCTTGGGAAAGGATCAAACCTCCACCACTTGGCGTAAGCACCTACGACAAACTATCAAATAGGTCTTTTAAAGGGTTATAACGTTAGGTATAGGGATATGGAAAATACGGTTTTGTTGGATAAAGGCAATATTTACTGGTGGCGAGTTAATCATCTTGGTTAATTACATGAATATGGCGTTGCTAAGCCAAGACTCGACTTGACTTAAGCTAATCAAAACTAAAATAACAAAACCTTAAAACAAACATAGAATAAAACGGGATGGTAGTCCGTATGTTTTTCTCTTTATATATATATATATATATATATATATATATATATATATATATATATATATATATATATTCTCGATTTTTTTTTTTGCATACACTCTTACCCTACCATCCAAAATAATACATCATAGGGAATTTATATTCCCTTTACACTTGAATTTTTACATACTTTACAATAAACTACTCTAATGACTCAAATTAAGATAATCAAAACACTTGGAGTACTTTTTAAGATTAACGCACATATGGGGGTAATAAATTGATGTTCTTCCCCATTACTCCATAACACTAGTACTTTACCCATGAGTCCCAATCGTCCCAAAACAATATGTACAAGATATGACTCGACTTAGCAACCATGTAATCAATTAGATAATTAACTAAGGGTTTAAACATATAACAATAATGCACTAAAGATGAGTGCATACAAGGAAGGTTAAGGCTCTTTGGTTGCACATTTGGGTAGATTGTAAACAAATTCTTCCTTTAAGTAAGATGCTTAAAGTTAGAAATGAAAAGATATGCCTGGAGGGGTGTACTAGGGGTTTCGTACTAAAAATGAGTACAACGCTAAGGTGTGGGAAAATTAATTGACTTCGCTAGTCAAGTAATATGACTTAAATGGTTAAGTAACTATGATACGGGTTTAACACAAGGGTGATCCTAATGCCTCTTATCATGTAGTAAATCCTACTACACGAATGTAGTCTCACTAGCGGTCTCGGGATGTATCACTAACGCAAGTTCTAGAATCTAAATACTACTGGTACACTCATAAGAACTAATAATGAATGCTTTTCCTATCAAATCTAAAGGCGAACCTCACATATTTGGGTGGAAAAATTTTTAAGTGGTACGGTTTTGTGCTAGTCATACAACTCCTATCCATGAGACGCTTGTTAAGGCTAAAGTTTCACTCCTAAATGTTGTAAAAAAAATTTAAATTTGGCGCTAAAATTGCACTAACAAGTATTTCTCTTAGTTTTATTACACACCTACTATCAAACAAACAACCTCAAGTGCAATTGTATCCTATAAGGTATCATCATTTACCCTCCCCTTACACTTAGGATGAACATTGTCCCCAATGTTCAATTAAAGGATGTAAAAGTAAAGCAGGTAAAAGAATGAAAACAAATTCTCCCCTGATTTGTTCGGTGTGGATAGTGTGTTAACAAGGTTAAATCTTCCTCTAAGAAAATGAACGTTGAAAGCTTCCCTCCAGAAATATAAATCATCTTTTTGTCATATATAACCTGTTAAACCTGAGAAAACAATCAAGGCAAACCTCGCGTAAAATCGGCGGCAATCTATATATACTAAAAAATATCCTAGAAAAAATAGCATATATATCTTAATGTTGCTTTCTAGGAATTAAAGGGATATAATGATTGTGGAATGAATGTTTTCAGATTTCCTGGAGTTTATAAAACTAAAGAATCAACAAAAACTTTAAGACTCCGGTTTAAACAAAATTCGCAAAAATTTTCTGAATTTTAGTACCTGACGCCGTCAGGTTGTAACTCCTGACGTCGTCAGAATGTTCCTGGAAAAATCTTATGTTAAATTTCCGGAAAATTTCTGGAAAAACTTATGCCTTATTTCCTGGAAAATCCTGCAAAACATCATTATGACTCGATACAAGCATTTGACTCTAACAAATACTAATATACATGCTCATTTATTATTGTAGTGAATCATGTCCAATTTCGTTCTTATAAACAAATTTGGATTTTCCTTACACTTAGCTTTTGCAAATACCTTTATATGTAATTAAGACGAAGTTAAAAACAAAATAAAGCATTTTCACAATTTACTTTGAAACATGATTTACTAACAATAAAAATAAAACATGCATACGAAAACAAATAAAATCAAACAAATAAAAACACACAAAACATGGGTTGCCTCCCAAGAATCGCTTTTCTTTATTAACGAGTCTTGTAGCTAGACTCAAGGTCACGGGCTACTACGTGACCTCGTCATTGGTCACATTCTCTAGGTCATCCTCAATCTTAGTTTTGTATTCCGGACCTAGTTGCAAATATTCCTTGTAGAAACCGAATATTCTACTCATGACATAGTCTACTCCTCTACGTCTATCCTCATCATTCCTATAATAGACCGCTTGCTTGTGTTACTTTTCAAGGTTTGATAGGAGACGGAATTATTTAATCTTATAGGGCATTTGGTAGGCTATTTCATCGTTCTCATCCTTGAATCTAACTATCCCTAGGGATGGGTCATAATTCATCTTAGAGGCCTCAACAAACGGTTTTTCGAACACCACTTGACTTAAACAAGCATCTATTACCGGACGAATATCCTCTACAATCACAAAATCGGTAACATAAGTGAAGTTTCCTACAAAGACATGTAATCCTTTCACTCTTCCCACAAAGTTACTCATCCAACTCGTGTTAGGCATCATCCTATACCCAAGTTGCTTCTTCATTACCCAATTATAATAGGTCCTAGTCATAATGTTTATGGGAGACCTAAGATCGATGTAAGCTTTCCACATATGCATATGCCCAATGTTGCATGGTATGTTGATGTTAGAGGGATCACCCACTTTGATGGGTGGTGAACCAAGGACGTATGGTGTCTCGGGGTCATCGAATAGATCCTTATGGTATTCCTGTTCTTCCTTGGTGGGTAACTTATCAAACTATTCCTCTACATTTTATACTTCCTCTAACTTTTCTTCCTTTTTATCCCCAACTTCCTTGATCTCATCCTTAGGTCCAGTTTCTATTCCAACTTCGTCCTTGTCACTTTCTTCTATATTCTTATCTATTGGCTTAATGGTGACAACATTGACAAAGGTCCTTAATTTGGATACGCTACTATTATCCCTAGTGTCCTTCCTAGATGTAGTTAGCATTTGGTTGTTGAGGGCTTTCAACAAATTGTCAATTTTATTGATCATCTCCGTATGTTGTTGATTGAATTCGGCTTCAAACTTAACTATGTGAGCTTCTTGAGATACCATAAACTTTGACATCAATCCTTCAAGATTATTGGTACTACTATAGTTATTGGAAGGATTGTTGTTGAAAGTACTGTTAGAGGGTGGACCGTTTGGTTGGTAACGCTTAGGTGGATTGGAAGAATTGTTTTGGGGCATGTTTTGGTTTTGTTTCCACCTAAGGTTCGGGTGATTTTTCCAAGAAGGATTGTAGGAATCACCTTAAGGGTTTGGCTCGGGTTTGAAAGTGTACCACTTGTCTCCCGCTTCGTCGATACGCGAGGATGCGTAATCTGCAAAAGCTTGTCCGGGGAGTTCCACGCAATCACGAGTGTCATGGGGACCACTATATAATTCGCATGAAGAAGTGATTTTGTTCACTTGGCTTGAAGGCTTAGGAGTTTCGTAGGATTTCATGAGAAACTTGACTTGGTCCTCAAGTTCCATGATCCTACGGTCGGGAGTGCTAGAATTGTTCGAAGGCAAAGATATTGCCTTGACCATTTTGTTCAAATCATGGGGTTCATTCCAACTTTTGCTATCATAGAGAGTGTCACACCCCGCCACGGCGGAAACGCGCGGGTGTAACTTCATGGGTATCATCACAACACCTGGTGTCTACATAGAGAACAACTAAATGCACATAAATAGAGCAATGTACAAACACAAAGTGTTGTAACAATACCCCAAAGTGAAATAACCAAAATAAAACATAAATCCAAACATAGATGATAAACCCTTCCAATGCAACTAAGGCCTCGTCTATCCGCATCCTTCTATCTTATCCTTAGAAAGCTCACCTGAAAATGATGCTTAAAACGTCAACATAATGTTGGTGAGATTCATAGGTTTAAGACTCAACACACAAGGCAACCGAATTTACTGTGATTACAAAATATAGTTGGACAAATAAATTATAGTTATCATATTGCTACATGCATTTGCAAGTTAATATCCACACATAAAGGCAACAACACTCATAAGGCAACCATTGGGCGGAACGTGCCCACCGATCCAAAGTAGTACCCATCAATATATCATCAATTAGGTCGCATGCGCGAGCAACAAGGTAAGCACCCTCCCAATTGAATCCCAAAAACCGGTAACGAGTAGGAGTATTACTCTCCAATTGGATACTCCCCCCCCCCCCCCCAATTGGACCACACAGCATTATCATCACATTATCCAATCCACATAATTTGGTACGAGCAGGAGTATTACTCTCCAATTGGATACTCCCCCCCCAATTGGACCAAACATATATATCCACACAAGCAAATAATCACACATAGCATACATACGACAACATTATAAGTCCAAGCTCTTTAATACCACACACATAATCACAGTAAACCAAAACATTTAAGACAAGCATCATTCCCATCCCAAGTTTAAAACAAAGTAAAAATATGGGACTATGAACTCACCTTAAACTCCGCAGCTCCACAAAACAATACACAATCTATAATACATAAAAATAATCCACATTACACAAGGTCAAGCTAAAAGCTACAACCCATGTAATACACATATGATGGATGTCTAAGACTCATATGACCCACCATGGATCTCCTAGACACCATACTAACCACCACCATAACCTAACACTCACTAAATCCCTTGCACTCTAAAACTCAGAAAACGCAGAATATTTGAATACATTCACTCACATGAATCTCGACAAATAAAGCTCAACAACTCACACCAAAAATTTACCATGGTCTCACATAAGCATAGAAGCTAATCCCAGAAGGCCATGAACCAATAACACACACAAGTACTCACAAGAAATTCAAACTTGACAACTACTCAAATTCGGATCTGAACGCACACCAAAAAGTTTTGATTTTTAATAATTACTTTCACAAGTTTTTATCGCGAATCCTCTTCGTGGTAGTCTAATATAACCTAAAACTTAACTATTCCAGAAGGCCAAGTCAAAATACCACTTTTACAACCACATGACACCCTCAAACTTTTACCCAAAATCTGTCCTGGTTTGACAGCTTTGACACCTTAACAAAGAAAAATCAAAAGACCGACTTCCCTACCTCAAAATTGATCGTGGCTGGACTTTTTGGAAAGATCTTTCATTATGTTCTTGTTTTAGGGTTTGTGTACTCTCCGTAAGACCAAGTAATGTTCTTGTTTTAGGCACAAATCAAGAACGAAATTGTATTCAAGTGTTTAGGGTTTGTGTGTTGTGTCTCCATGCAGTTATGTTATGACATCTATTTATAATAGAGATTACTCAAACCCTAGCCGATGAAATTATGTATAATTAATGGCCCATTAATTATATCATAATAGTTTCCATAATAGCACGAATCAGTGGTTAAAATGAGTAGTACAATTATAAGCCTAGCAGTACAAACTTAACACTAGCAGTAGAATCTATTAGTATTAACACTAGCAGTAGAATCTCAACACTAGCAGTAGAATCATTACTACTAGCAGTAGAAACTCTGTATAACCACTATTGAGTCAGGGTATTCAGGGACCTGATGGGTGTACTCTCCGTACCTCCAAACCCATTACCAGGTATGAATTAATCGCTCAGTGCACTAAATTTTTTAACATATTAGAGGTTTAAAAGGATATATATGTAATTACAAATGTTTAGAAAAGGATATATATATGCAATTATTAAGTTAAGTTGGATATATATGCAATTTTTAAGCTTTTGAATAGATATATATGTGGAATTATAAGTTTAAGTTGGATATATACGTAATTGCACAAAAGTGTATCCAACTTATGCTCAATTTCAATTTAAGGTACTCTACCTTTTGTGCATACCAAATAGAATAATATTTTGGATTTCCTAACACTCAATTTCAAATTGAAATCAATAATGATATTTAATTATGTTTTTTATTTGGAGGGGAAGTGGGATTCCGTGCCAGCATAAAATATTAGACAAACATTAAAATAGTACATGTATATTAAAATAGTACTGTAATAAACACTATTCTCTATATAACTATATATATGGATTTTGCTAAAGAGGGGAGGTTGGGCCTTTTTTTTTTTTTTTTTTTTTTTTTTTTTTTTTTTTTTTTTTTTCATGCTGCTACATGAACACCGTACATTACTATTAATTTAAAAAAAAAATACAAAACACACCTTGAACTTCTTAATATTTATGAGTTTTTTATATAACAAACTTTACTTACCAAATATCTAGCAGATATCTAGCGGTTTCTTGAATAAAAAAAAAATAATGACAAAAACGTTTCTCGATAACGAACAAAACAAGCCCAATATTGATATGTTTTTTTTTATGTAAGTACGATTTTATAAAAAATGTTGAACTTTAATATATATATATATATATATATATATATATACACACACACACACACACACACACACACATACATACTTTTTAAATAAAAAACTTTTAAAATGCACTCTTAACCTATCAAATAATTTTAAAAGTTATTCTAAATTTTTAATAAAACAAGATTGGCGATGGTCGCCGCGTTGCCGGCGTACCTGTTTATCCGGCTAAATGTTTTTTCCGTGATTGCACGGCTGTTAATTTCGTAAATTTTTAATTCAGTCATTGGTGACAGGTTTTTTTTTTTTTTTTTTTTTTTTTTTTTTTTTTTTTTTTTTTGTTCTTGTATAGGCAAAGTAATGTTTACTTTAGTTTCTCAGTTACTGCAATTCGTTGCGTATTATTGTTTGTGTGGTATTTACGTTACACTTTTTTTGTATCATAGGTCATACAATAGTTTTTTTTAGAAGAGTTTTTTTAAGAGCTGTAAAGATAAATGATTGTTTAGCCGGATACAGACCTGTTTAGTTTGTAGGTTACAATGTTAATCTTCGGTAGTTTATGGTAGTATTTGATATCCATGTTTTTAAACTTTTGTAACTTTTTAAAAGTGTTATAGCATTTTAAAAGATTTTTTTTTTATTACTAACTTTTTTTTTTTTTTTTTTTTTTTTTTTTTTTTTTTTTTTTTTAACTTTTGTAACCTTTTGCTTTTACTCTTAATAAAAAGCCGTTTCCCCCCTTTTCATTTCATCCCAAGCCGTAATACTTGTCCGAAACCCTAACTCATCCCATCTCTAAATTTTTGCTGATACGATGGCATCACCACCACCACCACCACCAAGGACATCTGCCTACGCTCTTGCTCGCACCCCTAATTTTCAAAGGCTCAAGTTTGCGGCTGGTCCCAATGATTTGGAAGATTGCTTGCATCAGGTTTTTAGCCACGACTATACCGAGAATGATGGATTGCTGATGGTTCTTGGAGAGAAGCGTGATCAGGTAGCGGCCAAGGTCAAGTATCTAGAGGATCTGGTGGAGGAAGGGGAGGGTTTTATGCCATTGCATGAGCATGGGGACATCGGTTTGGCACGTTTGAAGGTCACTTTAAAGAAGGAAAGGAAGGTGTTGGATGGGTTGATTAAGGTAATGGATGTGGCACGCAAAGGAAGGGAGCAGAAGAAGACCAATCTTTATTGGTTTGGATGATGGGATGGCCACTTTGTTGTGGTATATTTTGTTGGTATTTTCTTGTTTTATGGATGATGGGTGTCAGTTAACTGCTTATATGTTTGTGTCTCTTTATGTATGGAACTGGTATCATGTTTTTGGCTCTTTTTTGAATGGTATCATGTAATGATGTACAGTGTAATGTTTTCATGAATGAAAATATAATATATGGTAATGTTTCTTAATTTAAAGCAATAGATGTTTGATTATAAACAATGGTATGGAATGTTGGATTGTTAGTTTAAAGCAATAGGCATTTGTAAATTTACCTACTTCTAGTATTTCAGTGAGCAATTTAGGTAGGTATAGATTTCTAAACATTTTTTGGGTAGTAGAGATTCTGATGATATCAGATACTTGCTATGTAGATTCGTGGCCTTTTTTGTTTGGTTATTGGGAAACTCATTCAAACACTGTGGTGCATGTGAAGTATAGTGAAAACCAAGTTAATTTTAGTTTGGTTACTTTTACTGTTATTAGTTACATGAAGTGGCTATATAAGAAGCAAGAGTGTGGCTGCTATTGTTACGTGTATAGTTTTAGGTGAGTTAAAAAAAAACTTTGAAACAGAAAATGGGAGAAACTCCTAACTTTGATGACCTGAAAGTGGAATGCAATTCTCATAGGTTGGAACACTGTTTTCGTTTCTTATTTATGCAAAAAGCAGCTGAGAACGAAAGCTTTATTGAACTCATTGCTGAAGAATGTGAGGTTGTTACAAACAGAATGCAGAAACGGCAGCAATTGCTTTAAGAGGGCCAAAGCTTTAGCCCGTTTGGGCCTGTTTCTAGCAATGGAATCCAATGTATGAGAGAGACACAATGCAAGGATGGACGCCTTTTTGCTGCTTTGAACGCTGTTCTCGTGTTAGCACGCGAGGCAAGGGAAGAGAAGCGCAGGCATGTGGCGATTATGGAACAGTTTAGTTGATGCACTTTGGTCTAATGTTTGGTACTGGTCTGTGTGTTAGTGGGAGTTGATGTACATTTCAGGGTTGCGTCTGTTCGTGTGTGTATTAGTAGAAGGTCGTTTAGGTTTTAGGCTATGTTGGTAGTGATAGCCGGTGTAGGCTATGCTTTGTTTGTAATATATGCTTGGTCTGTAATGTATGGTGTAAAACCCTGCAAAAATCCATATAGTTAACAACGGTTAATTATATATTAATCTCTGTCATTATTTTAATCACCATTTTTACAGGAAAATTTGAAAATTTCTTATTATATTAAATGTTCACGATTACGATATCACAAGATTCACCAAATGACGAAACCAGTTCTCGACACGATTAACGAAATATTAAAATTCACTAATCCTAAATTAATAACTAATCGGGCCCTTAATATTTTTCAGCCCAAACATTTCATTCTTGACTACTATTCATCGGCCCATGTGTAAAGCCCAAAAATCCATTTTTATGATTTTAAGTATATACCCAACTAGTTTCACGCATACGAAACGACTCTCGTTCTCTTAATTCTTAAACACGACATATATATATATATATATATATATATATATATATATATATATATATATATATATATATATATATATATATATATATATATTTGCACCATCTCGTTTCTCACCTAGCCAACTAATCATATGCAAATTCTCAGATCCAAATGTCGAGTGTTACTATGATTTTAGAAGGTAAAGTGTTCGACCAAAACAACCCATTTGACATTATATAAATTATTGAATACTTAACCATTTTGTTTCCCGTTTGTTTCAAAAAGTTCCTAATAACATTTCTAACATGAATTCATGTTTAAATGACAAGTATGATCAGATTTGACCAAGGAATACATGATTTCACAAATCGTGTATGAAATAATATGGTAGTCAACATCCATATTAAATCCAAGAGACATGCACCTTATTTCTAGCTCTCATAAATGTTATAATAAGTATAAAATCAGCCTAGGAACCTATAGTAACTATTGGGAATTATACTAACAGTTACCACGGATAGTGAAGATGTTACAACTGCAGAAGATTGTACTTCCAGTGGAAACTCATTACCACTGCAAGAACAATATATTACCACTGCTTATTAGATAACTGTTAGGAAACTCGTCTAGATAAATATAGAATAGATCTTGTGTATATCTTATTCTATTAGCTTTATACTTATCTTGTAGAAGAGGACTCCTTGTATTATAAAAGGAGATCCTAGGTTAAAGGTTTGACATAAGTTGTCATATACGTTTCTAGAGCTTCAAGGTGTAACCCTAGTGATATCAAGATCACTCGTATTATTATCATTAATAATATTAGAGCTAATAGTTTATTTACATACATTGTTCATATACAACTGTCTTACTCACAATCAAACTTCTAAGTGTTACTAAGTAGATTCCGCATACTTAGTGATATAATTCAAAGTATCAATCTAACACAAGTTCAAGGTGTTTAGATCAATCAAGTGGTATCAGAGCAAGGCTTTGATACTTTGATTTAGAAGATTCAAGTTCACTCAGAAGAATCAATGAAGACAGAAACCAGTAACTCAAACATTGCTGCTAAGCTTCCAAAGCTTAAGTTGAATGACTTTGAGATGTGGAGGCTAATGATAGAACAATTCTTTATGGTCCAAGATTACACACTTTGGGAGATCATCATGGTTGGAAATTCTTTCAAACCAAGCTCTACTTCAGAGATGGTTGGTGGCAAGGAAGTAATTAAGGTCAACACTGGACCTGTTACTAATGATGAAAGACTTCAACTGAAGAATGATTTGAAGGCCAGAGGTCTGTTGCTGATGACACTTCCAAGAGATCAAGTTGTAGCATTCAGCAAGTTCAAGACTGCAAAGACTCTCTTTGATGAGATCTGTGAAGTTTTTGGTGGTAATGATTCTACCAAGAAGACTTAAAAGACTCTGCTGAAGCAAACTTATGAAAACTTTGGTTCATCAAGTAATGAATCTCTTGATAGCATCTTCACAAGGCTATAAAAGATTGTTTCTCAACTCACTGTCTTTGGAATTGAGGTGGAAAAGGAAGACCTCAATCTAAAGTTTTTAAAAAGCTTACCCTCTGAGTTTGAAACCAATGTTGCTGTGTGGGAAGATAAGCCAGAGTTGGAGACCATGAAACTTAATGACTTGTACAATAACTTCAAGGTTATTGAACAAAGATTGAAGAAAGCTGGCAAAATAAGCTCAAGTTCTGGTAGTGTAGCACTTATATCATCATCTCTTGATGATAGTTCAGATGAAGAAAGTGATATTGATGATGACAGTGCTAACATTGTTGTTTCCACTGGTAGTGGAAGTGTTTCCACTGGTAGCTCAAAGAGACAGATTGCAGGGCTTAGTGATACTACTTTTTATGCTTTTATATCAAGTCAAGTGGGTGGTTCAATTCTCAATCATGAGGATCTGGATCAAATTGATGAAGATGATATGGAGGAGATGGACATTAAATGGCAAGTGGCATTACTAAGCTTGAGGACAAAGAAGTTTTGGAAGAAGACTGGAAGAAAGATCAACATCAGTGGCAATGAAACAGTAGGTTTTGACAAAAAGAATGTGGAGTGCTACAATTGTCATAAGAAGGGGCACTTTTCCAGAGAGTGTAGGAAGCCAAGGAAGTCTGACAACAGGTCAACTTGGTACAAGCAAGACAAGAAGAAGGAACCTACTACTGATGAGCCAAAGGGGCTATTGGCCACTGATGGAGTGAGCTTTGATTGGAGCTTTATGACTAAGGAAGAGGATGATGATTCAGAGTCTGCAATGGTGGCACTAATGGCTTTTTCTGACTCTGAGGTACAAATTGATAATGCTTGTTCTAAATCTTGTAAGGCGTTAAAAGAGTATGAGAAACTTAAAGCACAATTTAATGAGCAACACATAGAGTTATCTCATACTAATTATAACTTATCAAATCATAAAAGAGGCCTAAGTGTTTTAGAAACTCAATTAGAGCATTATAGGGCAAATGAATCTAAGTTCAATGATGATATTGCAGTATTAAGAAGAGACTTAGATTATTAGGTTGCTGTTAATAAGGTTCTTAGAGAAGAACTAGAAAAGGTTAAAGTGGCTAGTGAGAATATAATGATAACTAAGCAAACACTGGATCATCAATCCAAGAGTATTGATAAAATTTGGGAAGCCCAAATTGTGAGCAAAGCTAAATCAGGTCTTGGATACAAAACTGTTCCACCACCTCTAAGAGGTGTTCCAGCACCTCCTGGCATTGACTTAGCTCACACAGGTTTAGAAGAATTTCAGGATCTACCTATGACCTATGGACCAAAGTTTGTTAAACCAGTTGAAATTGAAAAGGTTCAGATTGAGGTTGATGTATTTGATAGTGCTAGTGACTCATCTCTTAAAGATGATAATTTGAATGTTGAGTCTAAACCTAGTACTCCTGAAAATGTTAAAGTGGAGGTTAAGAGAAGTATTCCTGAGGTAGTCAAAGAGAAGCCTAGGTCACAACCTAATTTCACTAGGCCCACTACTAGATATGCAAAGATGTACAGAAGTAGGTCACCAACTCCTAGAGGCAATATGAGGAGTTGGAATCATGTCAAATCTAGGCAATTTGGTAGTGACTTTGTGTTCAATAACAAACCCTGTCATATATGTGGTAGCTTTGACCATTTAGCTAAAGGCTGTACCTACCACTTGGGAAGAAGGGAAGTGTTTGGGAATACTTGGGTGAATAGATACAATGCTAATAACTTAACTTACCCAAATCCACTTAGCAAGATGATTCCCAGGTCTGTTTTACTTTATTCTGGCATTAAACCTATTTCCACTGCTAGACCAGCAGTTGCCACTGCCAGAAATAAAAATAGAGTTTACCCAAAGCCCCTGTTACTACTTTTGTTAAATCTATTCAAACAGGGAAAAAGACCTATTTTGAAAAGAAAGTTAACCATAATCAGAAGTGGGTACCTAAAATTTCTAAGCCAGCAGTTTCCACTGCTAAGGCAGCAGTTACCACTGCAAGGTCAAAGGTTACCACTGGTAGGTCTGTTAACAAGAAAAGGGTAAATGTGGGAAATGCTGTTAAGGCCTCAGCTGGTTGGGAATGGAAACCAAAAGGAACCATCACCTCAAACAATCCCAATGGTGTATCAATGACCTTTGATAGATATAATTATATTGATACACGAGGCAGATCCAAGTCATTTGTGGCTTGGGTCCCCAAAAGGAACTAATTCTTTTATTTTGTGTGCAGGGACATTCAAAGACTACTAATGTTAAACAAGATTGTGAATGACTTGGTTATTATATATATTTTTTTTGAGTTTTAACATTGTCCCATTCATATGTTTGCAAGTTGTTTGGTGTATGTGTATGTTTTATGTCTGTTCTGCAAATGTTATGAGATTGTAAGTTGTATGTTAAAGTCACCAAGAGCCATAGCCAAGGGAATGTGGTCAAATATGCTGAACATGGTTTCTACTGATAAGATAATTATGCTGAAGACCTTACACAATTGATTTATTAAAGAAGATCTTTTCATTCAAAGAAACAAGTTACAGCTTACATTCAAAGTTCCAACTGAATTACAAAGACCATTCCTAAACATTTGGCTAATTAAGTACTCCTAGCTTCTATCAATTATTACAAAATACTTGAGGCTATGACAAGTACAATGATGAAGCTGAAGATGAAAATGGAAAAAGAAGAGAAAGAAGACTGTGAAGATGCTCAAGTACCAAAGTCAAGAAAATACTCAAGAACTTTGGTCTATGGCAACATTCCTCAATCATCTACTTCAGCTTCTCCTTTCCCTTACGTATGCTCTCAGCCTTCTTGCTCTGTCCAATATGTCCTTGATAAGGTAGACCAGGTTCTGGAGCAGGAAGATCCAACACCAAATTTGATGATGTTGGGAGAGATGGATCTCTCTTACTTGATCTTGATTGAGATCTCTCTGGTGTGGAAGGAGGAAGAAAGGTTGGATCTTCATTTTCTTCCTCTGAAGAGTCTTCATCAGAGGTACAGATGAAGGGAGAGGCAAGCTCTCTCTCAGCAGGATTAGGAACATGGCTTGATTCACCCTTCCTATGTGCATTCCATTGTCTTTCTTGTACATCCCATCGTCTCTCCATTTCTCTCTCATAGTCAGAATTCTCAAGCCCCCATGGATATGGTGGTAAATCTTCTTCCAATGATGAAGAAGAAGATTTTTGATCAGAGGTTTCTAGGTTTGATGACATGGTTTTGGTGGAGAATTGGGTTAATTGGGAAATTAGGGTTTGAAAGATTATATGGGGTAAATTGGTGTCTGAGATGTGTAGTTTGGGAGTGATTATATAAGCCAAGGTTAGGCGTTTTGATAATTAATGAAGGCTATTTACTTCTATCTGTTTTGGTTGGTTGGAGGAGTAAATTTTGGTTGACTTTTGGGAAGATATTTTTGTAAATAGTAACTTGGTTAAAAAGTTACTTTAGGTTAATCTCTATGGGTTAAGTTGAGGTTTATCTTGTGTTGCAGCATTCAACCCATATCATTGGAGTAATAAGGTGTGTATCATGAACACACAACAAATGGTTATTGATTCACCATGTCTAATCCACATAAGAATCAACTAGTCCAGAGCAAACGGCTACTGGTAAAGACTTGTCAAATCCGTTTATGGTTGATAGTTTACCAAAAACTAGGTTATCAACTCACCATACATCCATGTGATCAAGAGTTGGCTAGTCCATAGCAAACGGCTCATGGTAAAGACATATCAAATCCGTTGATAGCTGGTAGTTTGCTAAAAACTATGATAAGAGCAGCAAATTTTCATGTTTTATTCACCACTGCTCTTTGATATTTTTGTGAAAATTTTACCACTGCTAGTTCATCAGTTACCACTGCAAGTGTAATTTTTTCCACTGATGACTAGCCGTTACAACTGTTGTGTCAGTAATCTATTTTTTACTAGCCGTTGTAAAAATAACCGTCATTCCTTATTAATAGGGTAAAATCTTTTGTGAATTATCTACTTACTTATTTTAACTTATTCTTTTTCCAAAGATAATTCTTACTAAAGATAATTCACATTGCGCAACCTCCTCAAACCCTATTAGTATAAATTGATTATTAAACGGCTTGCTTTTTATCTTGATTACTAACACTTTCATTCTCTTTTTCACAAACATCATGGCGATTCTAAAATTTGTCGAGGAGCACAACCAAGTGGCCAACTTACAAAAGTCAAACGAGAAGAGTGGCCCTATTTTTCATCAGATTGTGGATTTTCTAAACACAACTCATATAAGGTATGGCTTAACTATTAATCCCACAATCTATGTCTCTCATATCAAACAGTTCTGGAACACTGTGGAGTCCATAACTCTTGAACAGGGAGACACACAAGAATCTGTGGATGCTCTAAGAGCCACAGTTGATGAGGTAACTATTGATGTTACAGAGTCATCTTTGAGGAGAATTCTCCAATTGGATGATCTCAATGGTATCATCACATTACCTAATTCAGAAATTTTCACTAATATTGCTTTAATGGGGTATGATACATCAGAACAAAAAGTCACTTTTAGAAAAGGATGTTTTTGTCCCCATTGGCGATTTTTCATTCATACTCTTTTACATTGTCTAAGTCCTAAGAAAACATCTTATGAACAATTTGCATCAACCATGGCTTATCCTTTGGTTTGTTTAGCAACAGATAGGACTTTCAATTTTTCAAAGTTTATTTTCAATAATATGAAAGGCAATGTACAAAGTCCATATAAATTTTTGATGTATCCAAGGTTTGTGCAAGCAGTGTTAAATGAGTTTCAACTGCCCCCTCACAAAAGAATTTATGAACCTTCTACTCTTAAGCCAAAAGTTTTTCAAAATATGTCTAAGGCTTCAGAACTTTGGAATGGGCAGGTTCATTCACTTTTCCCTCAAATGCTTGCTAAAATTTCTCAAGTACAGGGTGAGGATGCATCAATCCCAGCTGCATCTCAAAACACACCCAATATTGTTGTTCCACAAATTCAACATACCCCTGCAGTCACTCACACTTATGAGAGAAGGTCTAAACAGCCAACTTCTCTCATCTCAACATTGCATGTTGCTGAGCCTTTTGGTTTCAGAACAAGCAGTGGTGGTTCAAGACCTATTCCTAGTCCAACTAGGGAAGAGCTTGAAACCATGCCTCATGATTCACCTCTCCCAGCAGGTTACACAGTTGGAAGTGATGAAGGCAGTTTGCAACAAAATGAATTGATGAACATTTGTACCAAGTTAGTCAAGCAAGTTCAAGCTCTGGAGAAAGATCTGGCACAGACCAAAGAACAACATGCCACAGAGCTGAAGACATTGAAGGATGAGATTCACAAATTGCAGAATGAAGTTGAGAATCTCAAGAAGCAAAGATCTCAGGTTGTTTCATCATCATCTTCACCTCAAGATGAGTTTTCTGCAAGTTCTACTAAAGTTTTGGGAGATTCTTCCAAACAGGGGAGGAAAATAGATGCAGAGCTTAAGGGGAGGAGTAAAAACTTTGGAAAAGACTTTGCTGAGCTAAGTGATTCTGATGATGCTCAAGCAAAAGATGATGTTACTGAGACTGATGGGAGGAAATTGGATTTTGAAGATATGGATGCTGATGCAAGTTTTAACTTTGATGATTTAGTTGGAACTGCTCAACCAATTTCCACTGATGCAGAACAAGTTCCCACTGATCAATAAATTACCACTGCAAGTGAAAATGTTCCCACTGCTACTCAAGAATTTACCACTGCAGAGGAAGAAGCTGCCAGAATAAGATCAGTTAAAGGAAAAGCTATTGTGGTTGCTTCAGATCAAGAGCAAATAAGAAAGATTTCTAAGAAAGAACAAGCTCATATCAACTTTGATGCAAGATTAGCAGAGCAACAACAAGCTGAAGAGAATGAAAGAAAGAAAAAGATTAAGGAAGATGAAGTTGCTAGCTTTATGGAAGCAACTAGGTTGGATAAACTTGAAGCTGTTATGGCAGAATCTATTTCAAGTATCTCACCAACTGTCATACATGAGAAACCTCCATTATTCACTTATGTGCCTACAGAAGAAGAGATTGGATACTTGATTAATAATGATCAAGTAATCAGGAAGAAGGCCATTGAACTTATTGCAAATACAACCTTGAATGAAGAACAAAGGTCTGCTCAACTTAAAGATTTCATTCAAATGAAGAATCAGCAGGCTCTTGATGAAATCATTGGGGATGCTAGAAAAGGTCAAAAGAAGCCAAGAAAGCTTACAAAGGTACAGATTATTGCTGAGATGAAGACTTTTTGTTGTCATGTTGGTAACATGAAGATGGCTCAATTCAAAGGAATGTCACATGAACAGGTTGAAGGTATTTACTACAGAATCAAAAGACAAGATAGTAAATTCATTCCAATGGATCAAGAACCATTATCTATGAAGACAAAAAGAACTGGAGTGAGTCTTGAATCTAAAGATACAAAGAAGTTGAAGACACAGAGATTGTCTCAAGCAACAGAGGGTCCTAGCAAGTTGACTGAAGAGCAAGTTTCAAATATGTTGTTTATAGAGACTGATGTACTTAATATTGAACCTCTACATTATCCAGTTGTTAATTGGGAGATCTTTTCTGATAGTTTTGGTGTTGCTTGGAAGATCATCAGAACTGGAAGTGTCACAAACATTTGCAGAGACTTTGAAGATATTGTTAGATGTTGTGATAGAGAAGATTTGGATACTTTGTGGAAAATTGTTCAAGATCAGTTTAAGAAGGAAGAACTTGTTGATGTCAAAGCTAAGGAGTTATGGGTTCACTTCAGAAGATTATATGAACCTGATCCAAGTGATAGGTATTGGAGATTTGAAGCTCATGGTACAAGAACTTTGTGGAAATTCTATGATTCAAGTTCTGTACATCATGTTTCTACTCAAGATGGAGTTGATGTCTTTATGCTGGTTGAGAAAGAATATCCATTGAGAGCTTAGATGTTGGGAAAGAACTGAAGTCATAGATGATTTGATACAAAGGATTTATGATCAAAGTGTGAGAGCTGATAAAGAGTTAAGAAGATAAAGATAAGTGTTTGGAAGAATTCCCATATCCTCATGTTTAATGAATACTTGAAGAAACTGATTGATTTATGTATTAATCATAAGTTAGGGGAGGATTGTTGGGAATTATACTAACAGTTACCACGGATAGTGAAGATGTTACAACTGCAGAAGATTGTACTTGCAGTGGAAACTCATTACCACTGCAAGAACAATATATTACCACTGCTTATTAGATAACTGTTAGGAAACTCGTCTAGATAAATATAGAATAGATCTTGTGTATATCTTATTCTATTAGCTTTATACTAATCTTGTAGAAGAGGACTCCTTGTATTATAAAAGGAGATCATAGGTTAAAGGTTTGACATAAGTTGTCATATATGTTTCTAGAGCTTCAAGGTGTAACCCTAGTGATATCAAGATCACTCGTATTATTATCATTAATAATATTGGAGCTAATAGTTTATTTACATACATTGTTCATATACAACTGTCTTACTCACAATCAAACTTCTAAGTGTTACTAAGTAGATTCCGAAAACTTAGTGATATAATTCAAAGTATCAATCTAACACAAGTTCAAGGTGTTTAGATCCATCAAGTGGTATCTGAGCAAGGATTTGATACTTTGATTTAGAAGATTCAAGTTCACTCAGAAGAATCAATGGAGACAGAAACCAGTAACTCAAACATTGCTGCTAAGCTTCCAAAGCTTAAGTTGAATGACTTTGAGATGTGGAGGCTAATGATAGAACAATTCTTTATGGTCCAAGATTACACACTTTGGGAGATCATCATGGTTGGAAATTCTTTCAAACCAAGCTCTACTTCAGAGATGGTTGGTGGCAAGGAAGTAATTAAGGTCAACACTAGACCTGTTACTAATGATGAAAGACTTCAACTGAAGAATGATTTGAAGGCCAGAGGTCTATTGCTGATGACACTTCCAAGAGATCAAGTTGTAGCATTCAGCAAGTTCAAGACTGCAAAGACTCTCTTTGATGAGATCTGTGAAGTTTTTGGTGGTAATGATTCTACCAAGAAGACTCAAAACATAAAGTTTAGGATAGAAATTGATATTATTTAATATTCCAAGCTTAGAATGCT
Source organism: Artemisia argyi (assembly GCA_030686995.1). NCBI lineage: Eukaryota > Viridiplantae > Streptophyta > Magnoliopsida > Asterales > Asteraceae > Artemisia > Artemisia argyi. The sequence continues at coordinate 108,782,080 of CM060697.1, forward strand.
GTATTGGACAAGTAGTGGACTATAAATGCAAATATTATAAAATAAGTACTAACGGTGCAACGCTAACGCCGTTAGAGTAAAAAGTGTAAAATTGGAAAAAGGACAAGGACCCACATATAATATTTGACATTCTTATTTTATTTTCTATTTTACGTCACCCCATCACGTCATATGCATTTTCATTACATTTTATTTATATATTAGTTATTTTTACGTTAATAATATATATAACGATATTTTAACTAATTATCTTTACGTACTATTATCATCATGGTTAAGAAAGAAAAACTTTAGAAATAATAACATATCTCGTCATACTATTATAGACATACGAATTTCATTTGCATATCATCTTTTCACCATAACGATTAATCGTTATTCATTTACCAAATGGTATTTGGTTAGATTCTCAGATAAATTTATTTATCAGGTTCCGTAGTAAAGACGTTTCCATAATCATTCTCATAATCTCATCCGACTTTACTTTTCATTATTCCAGTATTAATCAAGGTGAGTCATAGCCCCATTTTCAATACTTGTTTTTAACTCATTGGGGGAGATATATGCTTACATATACTTTGATAACTTCATAAGTATATGAATAAATTACATGATTCAAATCAATTTCCTTATTAATAGTTACCTAATGAAGTTTATGACTTAAAATGTGATATATATACGGGCGAACTACTTAACTTAAATACTGATACACAGATGATAATATTTTCAAATTGATTATTGTGGCATGATGCTTGACTATATTATAACATCCTGAATGATTCCATTATCTCTATATGATATTTCTATGTTTCAACAGAAATAATTGCTAGGAAGAGCACCAATACTCTAGTTACACCATTACCTTGATATTGCCTAAGTTACCCTTATCGCCATATAGTCCCTCAATCATGAGCCATTAATCACTTGTATGTGAGCGCGAATATAGTGAACAACTTCAAAACCTGTTAAGGATTGACCTCCTATCCCACTAGTACTTGACAGAATGCCATTATGCATATGGTTAGTCGTATTAGTCGTGATACACTATATTTGAGTAAAAATAGGAACTGACAAATCACCTATTACAAGAGGGCAATATTATCATTGACTTGATAACCATCTATTTGTTAATGTTTTGCGTGTCATGATGCTTGGGGCAATATCCATAAGAAAATATATGTTTTCAACATATGTTTAGATACAACTGTATAGGTATTTGACTAGACTTGAATTATAAATCTCACTACATTAGTATCATGAGTTTCCAGGTCATGACAGGATTATGGTCCAATACTTGAATTTGATTAAATATCTATATGAATTATCTGTGATTAAAATCAACATCACTTAATACTTGTTCTATCACTGTTAGTATTTATTACAATTATTACTAAAGATTCTTGAAATCTATTGAAATAAATGGTTTTCCATAAAACTCTATGAACTCACCAACCTTTGTGTTGACACTTTTAAGCATGTGTATCTCAGGTAATTAACGGAGCAGGACAAGACACGGAGCGGGCATTTATTACTCTGATAAATTAAAATGGTGTAAAAATCAAATATGTCATTCTTACAAGCTTTTATATCTTTTAATGAGATTCTAAAGCAAATGTTTCATCTTTTATCAAAAATATTATTTGAATGACAAATAACTTTCAAAACGCTTCTTTTAAGCCGTTTTATGTGATTATAACTTCGATCTTCCCCGTAACACCCAAATTACTTTTTCGCTGCTACAAAAATAAATCTGGGGGTGTTACAGATTGGTATCAGAGCTAAAGTTATAGAGAATTAAATTTTTTCAAACATTAAACTATAACTACATTTTCAAAATGAATGATTTTACACCATACTATTTTATGCCCTCCATGTATGTAGACTGCCGTGCTCAATACCTTATCTGATAAGATTATTTTACATGTTTAGAAATTACTCTTACACAATTATTATTTCATCTGTACTGTTACATCTTTAACATACAAAATCCTCATAAAATATTATTCTCGGTTACTATAGTAACATGTCTTAAGAAACTCCCGTGAATGTCGAAACTACTCTCCATAATACTAGTACGTCACCTATCAATCAAAATTCTCCGAATACTGAAGACCCTTACGTACAAATATCACAACCCCAGCCTGATATAGAACTCACTCAGAGATCACCTCCATCGTCACCTATTTGTTCACCTTTACGTCAAAAACTCAGGAGAGCTACTGAATGATATGAAGATGTGATTGGTGGTCAGGCAACATTCGAAGTTGGATAAGGTTCAAGCCAAGGGATGCCGTGGAAGAATGTTGAGTCGAATTCTCCGTTACCTTATACTTCAGATTCCTTAATACCAGATTTTCCAAATAATTTATCCTCACCTAACTCACCCTACTACAATATAAGCACTCCTGATACAATATGGAATCTTATTTATCGACAAGCCAGCATATTAGATGCTCACACTGAACAGCTAAAAGGGTTACAACCAACTCAATTTGAATGGTACGACCGTAACCTTGATGTGTTGTTCAAAAGGGCGGATGCTGAGAGACGAGCAATGTGTGAATTAGGAATAAAGATTAATGAGATAAAGGACAACACCAATCAGGAGCTTGGAAGCTTGGACTCCAGGATCCGTTATGCAAGAAGAGAACACAGTCATACACATGGTAGAGTTGAAGATATTGAAAGAACCCTATGGATGGCCAGAGACACGGCCAGAAAACAGGGTCAAAAGATTTCCGCATTAGAGACTATGTTGGCAAATCAAATGAACATGTGTCAGGAACGTTTCTCAAACATGGAAGCTGCACAACTTGAACTTGAGAAAGAAGTTAGATATTTACGTCAGAGGTGTAACTAATTTTAAGTTTACAAGTATCCTTGTTGTACCTACTAAACCAAATAGTTTTAGTTAGTATTTCATGTAATGTTCAATAAATCTGAAACTTTCAGAACTTGTAATCGAATCATAATGTATAATAACCTCCTTTCTGTTATATCTCTATGTTATGAATCAATCTTTTCTTTCGTATCAAACATGCATGTAATGAATCCTCATACTTTCATGCAAAAATCTCATCATTTGTTATTTTCTTTGATAAACAAATGACTCTACGCAGATCAATGGAGTATTAATAAAAGATCTTGTATCGTTTGGTTTGCAAAAACAATCAGTCAAGTTATTAATATTATGTTGATTACTGCGATATTATTCGAATCTACCGTAAGATTTCTTACAATTGTTAAGATTTCTTAAACATACCATAATTAACCAAAAACAAAAGAGTTGTCTAAAAATAAATTCCAAGAGAGAACTTGAAGAATGGAGAGAAGATTATTTTAATAGACAAATCAGTTTGTTCCTTAGTAATCCCATATCAAGAGTTGATCATTTATCTATGATACAACCCAGACATATCTTAAAATTAGATTACAGCAGGGATTCAATTCAGTCTATCATTAATGAAATAATTAACTTCATTATTTGAATTATTCTGATACTATATGGATTCTAATGTTGAGTTTCATTAATGATTTCAGAAAATGGACAACATGAACAATACATATACTCCATCATCATCAAAAATCACCATGACTCCTGAAGCCATCAAGAAATTGGTAAACAACATCGTGTCAGTAGTACTCGAATGGACTACCATAGTTTATCCGAGAAGAGAGACGGGTATACCTGGTAAGCATAACCATGAAAGTTTCATGGGATATAGGCCAGCCCACTTTAAAACTCCAGAAAGAATGATTAACCCTACCATCACCCCTAACCAAGGGATTAGGCAAGGAGTTATATCTAATGGAAATAACCAAAAGCGAAAGCTCACTGAAAGAGGAATCATCAACCCCATCTGCTGCAATTTCACCAATGCTCAAGACTGCTATCGTAAACATCGGGAAGATCGTATCAATTATCATCGTCAGCTGGAATACAAACAACAAGCTAGTAGAGAATGCCTCGTCACATCTGTTACTGGAAGTGGTTATCGTGGAAGTCATCCCCTGTGTCAAAAATGCAAGAAGCATCACACAGGAATCTGCAATGTTAAGTGCAGGAAATGTCAGAAAATAGGTCACAAGGCAATTAGCTGTGAGACTCCGGACAGGAAAGGACAACCAACAACTGTAGTATGCCATAGATGTGGTGGAAAAGGGCACTACAAGAGCCAATGTCCAAACTACAATATCTATTGGAAAGCCAAGACTTTTACAAGAGAATGAAGAATCTTTAAAGACTTTGATCGTATCAAGGGAATGGCAACTAGATTTAAGCAGATGAATAAATTCCTGTTGTGAATAAATAAACTCTAGTTCAAGAATTTCCTAGGTTGTAATCTCTTTCTTGTATTTTACTTTAAGTTACGATGGATGTAACCTAAGTATAACAACTATCTTTCTACCGTATCGAAAAATCTACCTTGTAATATTTCCATAATAATCATAATCTACGTTAATTTCAATTTCTGTCCCATTTACCACATAACAATATACTGTTATTACTCTAGCAATTTCTGATTCATAGTATGAACCCTAAAATTTTCTACTTTATTCTTCAAAGAAATTACATGTTACATTATAAAAATAACACGTTGAACACCATCTAAAACAATTCACATGAACATATGATTGAGCCAAACATCACATCATTTGGTCCTCAATTATACATAGCCTGATCAACTATGTCTAATTTAGGAAGAATTATGTTATGAAGGGAACAGTTATACTTTCAGATTTCTAAATAACAATCTTCATTCAAAAGCAAAATATAGAGATAAAATGAACTGTTCATAAATATTACATTGGACAAACCGGAATAAATACCTATCTTATCCCCTCATCATTATGATTGGAAACCAACAAAAGTACAAGTAAGAGGACCCAAATAATTCACAAAGACTGATAGAAAACTCAAATAGTGAAAATTTTATTAAAATCTGTGAAAACTAATACATAAACAAATAATTAGCATCAGAACTGCTACCGTTACAATGATTACAACATAAATCTTGGAATCTTCAATAGGTTGATCCGCTATGGCAACAAAGACTCCCACCAACAAAACAATAGCAAGAGTCACCACAGGATGAATCACCCTAATTATGCTGAAAGATAAATATAAACAAATCATTAAAAACAATAATGAGACAAATTCCTAAACATAAAAACAAAACGAGTATTATTCCATATTTGTTACAGAATACATAGAAACACGACAAAGACTTAACTTAAAACAACCCTAGCTCAATATTATTACCCCCATATCTTGTCTACGGTAATGGCTAGGACCGTGAGGGGAATGACGAACAACAAGATCGCGACCAAGAATCCAAAGTCTTCATCTGGAACATACGCTAAGTAGATAGCGGCAAGGACGATATACACAATCGCTAGTATAGTGATGAGGTACGACATTTTGAGATGTGAAATAAGAAGAAAATGGTTGATGGAAGAAATGGAAATTAGAAAGGGGTATTTATAGGCTAGAATATAGCCGTTGGGTACTATTCCCGACCGTTGGACACTATGCACTAGCCGTTATTTTACTATTCATGATAACTATTTTCAATATTCACAACCCTTAAATACATCAGTTACTTTGTCTTGTCTAGTACAGATAAATCTAACTGAATCACGTTTCCTTAATTTTAGGAATAAAAATCTCTCGACAACCCTCTGTTCAAAATTCTTTACTCAAGTAATCATGTTAAACTTGAATTTCGGGACGAAATTCAGAATGACACGTGGGTACTGTAAAACCCTGCAAAAATCCATATAGTTAACAATGGTTAATTATATATTAATCTCTGTCATTATTTTAATCACCATTTTTACAGGAAAATTTGAAATTTTCTTATTATATTAAATGGTCACGATTACGATATCACAAGATTCACCAAACGACGAAACCAGTTCTCGACACGATTAATGAAATATTAAAATTCACTAATCCTAAATGAATAACTAATCGGGCCCTTAATATTTTTCAGCCTAAACATTTCATTCTCGACTACTATTCATCGGCCCATGTGTAAAGCCCATAAATCCATTTTTATGATTTTAAGTATATACTCAACTAGTTACACGCATACGAAATGACTCTCGTTCTCTTAATTCTTAAACACGACATATATATATTTTTGCACCATCTCGTTTATCACCTAGCCAACTAATCATATGCAAATTCTCAGATCCAAATGTCGAGTGTTACTATGATTTTAGAAGGCAAAGTGTTCGACCAAAACAACTCATTTGACATTATATAAATAATTCAATACTTAACCGTTTTGTTTCCCGTTTGTTTCTAAAAGTTCCTAATAAAATTTCTAACATGAATTCATGTTTAAATGACAAGTATGATCAGATTTGACCAAGGAATACACGATTTCACAAATCGTGTATGAAATAATATGGTAGTCGACATCCATATTAAATCCAAGAGACATGCACCTTATTTCTAGCTCTCACAAATGTTATAATAAGTATAAAATCAGCCTAGGAACCTATAGTAACTGACATGTATAATGTAATTGGTTTCCTTGCAAATTATTGCACCATACGAGTTATAAAATGTCACTATATGTACTCCTTGTTCATTCATACGTTTCTATCATTCACCATACTCATAATACCTCTCTATTCTTCCTAAAAATCATCTCTGAAAGACCAGGAGTTGTTGCATGATCGTTTGGAAGCAAGAAAGAAGCATCCGAGTTTAGTTACATGTTTATTATTTTGAATCATAGTCGAACGTGCCTAGTTCTCGTATTTCAATCCTTCACTCTCAACTCTCTACCACCCTAGAGGTGTAGTAAGTTGTGTCAAGATCTTTTGAATTCATATGGCACGTTATAAATGTTTCATGCATCATGTTTTGTTCATGTCGATCGTATATAAGCTCTATATATATATTTACTTATGTACTATCATGTAGAATCACAAACGTGACTAGCCTCTATCTTGGAAGGCCTAGGAGTCACGTAGCACACGTATTTCTCATTTAGTTTCACTCTACATGCATAAATGATCATATTTTGAAAATTACTAAATCGGTTATATCGACTAAAATATTTGTAAGTCTTTTTCTTATATATAAAAACGTCTCATACATGCTACGAAACCCTCGTATATCTTTAAAAATTTTGTAACAAGCATACTATATTTTTACACGATCTATTAGACCATCTAACTAGCAAACGATTTCGTATATACAACATGTAGAAATAAGCTAATTTCGACACTCATAAATCGCCAAAGTAAAGTGACAAACTCGTACATACCATAAACACTTAGAATTTTTCTAAGTCTTTTTACTCCAAATCGCGACTAAAATGACCTTGTAAAACTCAATCCGACTTAACAACCACCCATTATTTTTACACAACCTGTTTCTTCTTGCTACAAACTAAAAGTTTCAAGTTTATACTTTGTAATGATAAGCTCATCTAGACTTTCTAAATTGGCCAAAGTAAAACACAAAAACTCATTTTCAAAAACTAGTTATAAAAAACTTAATGGACTGAAAAGCCCAATAAGCTGAAAATAAGCACTCCGTATAAGCTGGACCAAAAAGCTCTTTTGATATGATTTTATAACATAAAAATGAGTCTAGGGATAAACCCAACTTGTCTCAACGCTCACGGATCGTTAAACGTTAACGGGCCTTTAATTTAGCTTGTTAAAGCCCATTTATTGAAAAATAAGCTATTTTTGCAAATAAGCAGTTGAAATAAGTTTTAATAAGCTTCAATAAGCTCCAGAAAATTTAATATAATTTTTCCCATAATTTTTGAACATATGGACTAAAAATGTAACGCGACAACGCCTAGAAGGACTAAAACTGCCAAACCATTTAAACTTGGAGTGAAACTGCCAAAACATAAAGTTTAAGATAGAAATTGATATTATTTAATATTCCAAGCTTAGAATGCTATATTGGACAAGTAGTGGACTCTAAATGCAAATATTATAAAATAAGGACTAATGGTGCAACGCTAACGCCTTTAGAGTAAAAAGTGTAAAATTGAAAAAAGGACAAGGACCCACATATAATATTTGACATTCTTATTTTATTTTCTATTTTACGTCACCCCATCATGTCATATGCATTTTCATTATATTTTATTTATATATTAGTTATTTTTACGTTAATAATATATATAACGATATTTTAACTAGTTATCTTTACGTACTATTATCATCATGGTTAAGAAAGAAAAACTTTAGAAATAATAACATATCTCGTCATACTATTATAAACATAAGAATTTCATTTGCATATCATCTTTTCACCATAACGATTAATCGTTATTCATGAATCGTTATTCATTTACCAAATGGTATTTGGTTAGATTCTCAGATAAATTTATTTATCAGGTTCCATACTAAAGACATTTCCATAATCATTCTCATAATCTCATCCGACTTTACTTTTCATCATTCCAGTATCAAATCAAGGTGAGTCATAGCCCCATTTCCAATACTTGTTTTTAACTCATTGGGGGAGATACATGCTTACATATACTTTGATAACTTTATAAGTATATGAATAAATTACATGATTCAAATCAATTTCCTTATTAATAGTTACTTGATGAAGTTTATGACTTAAGATGTGATATATATATATATATATATATATATATATATATATATATATATTATATAACAGGAGGCGTTACACGCGTATTGCCACCTCATTGCCATGTAATTCATTTTCTGCCATGTCATCAGCCATGTCATCAAATAGTGGCCATGTAAGCAATTTATTATATTTATTTTATTTGCAATTTTTTTTATTTAATTTTGAAAATAGTAATTATTTGCAGTCTTTTCATGGCCGTGTAAGCCTAACCACTGAAAATTCGGATAAAAAAATGTGACTAACAAGGTTCGAACATGGGATCTCTGTTAAGAGTAACAAACATCTAAACCATTGGAACAATAGAACTTTTGTTATTATCCTTGCAAGTCCAAATTGATAAAGCCAAATAAACTATTATTTCAACAATAATAACCCTAAATAAAACAAAAAACCCATTAAAACATAACGTAACTGAAAAAAAAAACCTAAAAATCAAGTCGTTTTTTTCCTCAGCCCATAGGTACGCCTTTTTTTTTCTAAAACCCTAATTATCTCTTTTAACTTTTTAGATATTGTTTGTTTCTTTGCAGCCTTTGCAGTTTGGTAGTGATGGTGTATGAAGTAGATGATGATTTTTATGAAATAAATAAGTTTTAAGGGGACATGGTGGAGGGTGGATTCCTTCTGAATGGTATCTTGCTAACGTGAGAGTATGTCCAGCATCAAGCCATGCCCAGCAGGATGGCTATCAAACATGATAAGATGCTGCTTCCCAACAGCAATGAGCCTATCTTGGTATTGTGTGATGGCTTTTCTTGTCCTGGGTCTTTTCCTTCATGGCAAGCTAGAACGAGGAGTAGCTGCACCAATGACTGAGATGTGCGGGTCTGGACAAGGAAAACGTATCATTCAGGTTTTGGTGGTTGGAAGGATATATGATATTGGGCAACAAAGAATTTCGAGGGTATTCATTGTTATTAATGTGAGTGTCATTCTTAATTAGATATATTGGTTTGGCTATCGATTTTCTATAATCATGTACTAGATAAAACATGTGCGTTTAATCTATCTACCTTCACCTTCGTGGCATACAGACTTATCATTTTTGTCTAAAACGCGTAAATAAAAACTAATTCTTCATTTTTAAAGCAGATAAGTACTATAAAGTATGCAATCCAAACACTGGTCAGGAAGCCGTCTGCATGTGAGACTATGGGTTCTATGCACTGACAAAACTGGTATCCATTAATAAGTCACCGATAAATACGTATATGCTACCAGTAATATATTATAATATACGTGCACAATTTTTCCAAACTACCATAATATATATATATTATAGCATATATATTATAAATCGTATTCAATATTATGTGCTATTAATTATAAGTCATGTGCTATTGTATTTTTAATAAGTCACGGATTATTAAGCTAAATAGTGTGTTTGTTTACATAGTTTAAATATATTATTTGGTTTTGACATAGTAATAGAGCAAAGGTGATCCAAAGAAACAAGAAGAGCTTTTATGTATGAGAGGTTTATTATTTGGTCATTTGAATGTGTTCAGATATGACCATATAGTTGTAAGTATCTTTCTAAATTAATATTAAATTAATTGTCTCACTAAGTTATTCACATACGCTAACAACCCAATTTGTTAGTGTCAATCAGTATATGACACTTACTGTGCAACATGGCCAAAAAAGGTTGAGAGTTCAGCGAGGATAGTTCTTACACAATCCTACAAGGTTACTATTCTCCATCCTTATGATCCACATATGAAACTATTTGTTCTTATGTTATGTGCCATATACCTTTAATCAGATTGCTTATTTTATTTTATATAAATTCAAACTCTTCAGGTGATTATTACATTCCCTGTTCTAAAAGCAAACAAATCAGTTAGTCAGTTACCAGCTTATAGAAGTGGTGACAGATGCGGAGAAGTAAACCAGGTATGAAGAGGTATTTTTTTTTAACATTTTACACCAACATTGAATAATCATGAATGTGGATCGATTTTTTCCTCAGCAAGGTTTAGTGTTCTTTTAAAGCTTAGGTTGAAGCAACACAATTATATTTACCAACCTGGTTATTTGCTATAAGAGACTATCAAGGCACTTTTTGGTTCAATTTCTTGAACTATGCAAGTATGCCAACTATTATAAAGGCATATTTACTCGCAAGGATGGTAAGGTGATGAGTTCTTCCTCTTAGTTATGTGTAGATATTCACTTTTGTAAATTTGATATTTAGCTTAGTATGTGAGCGCGTATGATAACAACCATTAAAGATGGGGAAATAAGAGCTGAAGGAATCAGTCTTGAGTCGTGGGGGTTGCCAACTTGATTATGTTTACACATGTTTGTGAATTTACTTTTACAGGTACGTTGACACAACCAATTTTCTATAAGGAATATATTCAGCGCGCAGGTAGTACATGCTATTCAAGGACAAATACGAATTATCCTAGATGGAGGAATTAGGAAAGGAGCAAATATATTCAAGGATTTAGCTCTGAGCGCACAAGCAATTATGATAATGTCACGAGCAAAATCTTAATGATACTTTTTTACAATTATTACCCGTTCTTTCTTGCATTTCAAAAAATGTCATTACTCATTATCCTAGATGGAAGAATCATGGAAGGAACGTTTACGTCCAAGGCTTTAGCTCTCAATGCACAATCAGTTATGGTAATGTCACGAGAATAATTGTAATTATCATTTTTCACAATTACAACCTATTCTTTGTTGCCTTTCAAAAAATGTGATTACTCATTCTCTAATATGTCAAACATATTCATATCAGGTATGAAGGGGTAATTTTTTTTTTCATTTTACACCTCCATTGAACAATCATGGAGGAATGCATGTGGATCGATTATTTCATGAGCAAGGTTAAAAATCTGTTTGGGTCAACTTGACTACTTTTTTGTATGGGTCAATGGATCGGGTTAGGTTCAGCTTGGTTCGAGAGGACGCATCTACTTATGAAATTTATTATTATTACGATTCGTTACCCGTGTTTATTATTTATTAATACCACTTAAACCGGATTGACCCTTTACAAATAAATGGCTAAAATTGCTACCTCCAATGAATCATTTTCTATTTGGTTCTGATTTCATGATTTCAGGTTCTTAACCGAGTCGGTCTTGATTGCATTAACCTGGACGCTCTGTGCGTAATAGATCAAACATTAACAAATGACAGTGAGTACATTTTTTTTCTGTCTGTATGTTAATCATCATTTTATGCGGACTGAAGCTTTTGTAAAGGATGCTAAACATGTGCTTTGTAATGAAAGGTACTGGCACTTAATTTATGTTTTATTTTTTTAACAATGAATAAATAAATAATAAATAAGATTTATGCAGTTAAACATTTTCTTCTAGGTGCCAGCTCTTGAACATGACAACAAAATCACTGGCGAGAGCCTAGATTTGTTGTAGTATGCTGATGCTTACCCTGAAGGGCCTGCATTACTACCAAATGTAAGATTTGATGTCTATGAGTCCCTATATAATTTAGTTTGCCTACCACATTAGCTGTAAATGTAATTATATTTGCATTATCTGATCAACTGCTCTTTTTTTGTTCGTCACAGTTGATATATCTCAGCAATCGAGTTTAATAAAAGTGGTTATCACCTTGCAACTGGTGAGCATGGGGGGAGGGTGGTATTATCTGAGAGAACAAATATGAAGGAGGTCAGTAAGTCGTAGTGTTCACATTTTTGTTGAGATTTTATATCAAATTTACAAGTCTTTTTTGCATTTTGTACATCTGCTTTCTTTGTTCCCTCAAGTTTGTTTTGCTAATTGCATATTATGAATTTACTGCATTGTGTAGCATGGTGAAAGTAGAAGGGAATTAGAGAAGACTGATTATATAGCAATTAGGCATCCAGAGTTCTGCGATAAAACCGAGTTCCAGTGACATCAACCTGAGGTTTATTTGAAAATTTTATTTTCCATTTTCTTTCATGTTGTTTATATAGCACTTATTTAACACTATGAAAGAGTTTAAGCAACAAGTTATCTTGCCATTGCCGGTAGCAGCAATTCCAAAAAAGAGAGAAGTATGATCCTAAACATTTAGTAGTACCTAAATACGAAATTGCCCCTAAATGAAATATATTTTGCTTACTGTTTTGTTGCACTCACACTTGCTGGAGGAATTGGGTACTGTTGTTATTGATCATTATTACTATTATTTTTTGATTTCCAGGTCAAGGTTGCACTTCCTGGAGGAAAAAAAAAGTATCAACTATAAGCACAAGTATGCGTGAATTTCTTATCTCTTAATTAGCCGCCATTGATATGATGCTAACAACAACTTCATTAGCTATTGTCGTCTTTCTTAATTATTGTTATTGTTGTACATGACATCGCCATCTGAAATTCCAAAGAGGTTGTAGGGTCTAATAAAAATGCAACTAAAGCTAGGAAGTCTCTAAAGTTGAACAACAACAACAACAGGTTTACACAACGCAAACCGGATTATATTGAGCCCAATATTCCCCGTGTTGCTAAGTACTACCAATATTTTGATGAGTTGCCATTTGAGTAGAAATACTATGTTCTTTAGCTGCAGCCTATATACTTTTGTTTAGCTTAATTGTAAACCGTTGAAGATATATAATTAATAATATACTCTCATAAGTTTCTTATCTCCTTTTGTACTCATACTTATATCCTTTTCTTGGAGCGACCCCGGAACTACCTTCATGACCCATTCCCAAGCCTCCTCCACCACCCAAGCCAAAAATGAAGAAGAAGAAAATCAAGACAACATGTACGTATTCGCATTCCTTATTAATGTTGTGTTAGAAAAATTATTACAACGCTACTTAGGAATTTCTGTTATTATTTCACTCTGATCATTAATAAGCTTACAATTCGGCATGTATTATGATGAAAAAAAAAAGATTCAAGTTTCTAATCTACGATAAGGTGGATATGTGTATGTGTGTGTGTGTGTATTTCTTATTGAGGGGTTAAGAATTTTAAACCGTAAGATGATGGGAATTAGAATATCAACTCCCAAATTGCTTACTATTATGTCTCTATTTTACGCTCAAGTAACATATAGGTATGATACAAACTCTCAAAATAGGTAGGCTATGTTTGGAAAAAGTAGCAGTGAGCAGTAGCTGTGAGCTGTGAGCAGTAGCCAAAAAAACTCACAGCTTCATAAAGAAGCATTGGGAAAATGAGCTTTCCTAAAAAATAGCAAAGCCCACAGCTCTCATGCCAAACGAACACTAAAAATAAAAAAGCTCATTGTTCACCGCTCATTGCCCAAAAAAGCTCCAAAAAGCTTTGTGCCAAACATAGCCGTAATATGTGGTATCACAACATGTTTAGGGGGTGTTTAGGACAGCTAATTCAAACCGGTTTATGCTTTTATACAAACAACAACTTATTACCTTATACGGTGTCAAAACACAATGTGGGATATAGCTTATTAACTTAAACGGCTCCAACCCAAACACTCCTTATCAACTGTACCATAATGCAATAAGTTGTTCAGATAAGCTTAACCTTTTTTTTTTTTTTTTTTTTTTTTTTTTTTTTTTTCCTTTTTTTTTTGTCTAGACAATTGAATCAGCAACCGATATTGAGGCAAAACAGGTTATATACACACCATACAACATTCTCCCCTTTGATTCCGCCGAGGAGTCACAGTGCATTATATAGTTGACGAGGTAGTCTTTCTAATGATATCTTTTCCTATCGCATTTACTAATGAAAAATGAAATTGTACTTGGTTTTTTATCTTTACAAAATTACTAATGGCAGCTCTCCGAAACATAGATACTTAAATTGGCCCACCTCAGTTGACATAGAACGACATCTTCGAGATATACTTCATTAT